>BMAO01034920.1:0-19088 GCA_019973975.1 Trichonephila clavata
TTTTTAACTGAAGAAAGTACAAACAAAAATAAATGCTACACATTTTTTCTCCTCCGTCGTTTCTCAGAACAAATTCTGAAATATATCAACGTTGATACAAGCGTATAATAATAAACATGGTATATTTTATGCTGCATATACATATAGATTAAAATACAAGTTTCAAATCACATACAATTATTGATTTTAGTATACAATAACATAAATTTAACATTTATACCGTCAGATAACCATAAAATTATTTAATTTTTACGCATATTTGGTAACCAAATAATAGTTTTATTTTATGCAGGAATCCAGAAATACGTTGCCTAATATATACAAAATATCATGTGCAGATCTTACGATATTCTGTTCAAGGAGATATAGATGATCACACTGTAGCCAAGAAGGTCCTGGTCACGAACTAATGATCATATAGGCGATGTTAAGTCGATGGGTTCGAGTTTTGGGGCCACTGAAAGCCTCCAAGGAGGGGGCCGTGATTCAAAGTCCTCCTGTTGGGGGACGTGGGAGTTTGAAAACTGGGTTGCCAGCTCAGGTATTGTCCTCGTCCATTGACAGCAGTTCAAAATTACGAGGTTGTCGATAGTGCGATTGTAGCTTTAAAGTTTGTCGTTAATCAAACGATCATTCCATAATATGTAGATTTTATTTTCTATACTATATCAGTCACTTTTAGTTTTTTGTGTGCTTTTAATAGATTCCTTCACTTTAAGTGTCTCCCTCAAAGGCGCATCTCGTGGTGCACTTCCATCTAGAATTTCAGCGAAAACACATTCGAAATAAAATGTTCTAGTTTTGGAAAGAGTCCTTTCTAATTTCTTCGTTTGCCCTTATGCGCAGAGAGTTAAAGTATCTCTTTAAACCATATATAAAAGTCACACCATTTTCTTTGGGTAATGGATAACTAAAATGTATTTGATACTAAAATTATGATTTAAATAAGCAAATAGATTCCCTTTCATTCAAAATTTTGAAATCTAGACTTTTTTTGTAATTAAAAATTCGAGTAGGTTTGTTTCAAATCTCGTAGAATAAGTATCTTATTTTTTAAAGGTATTTTAGAAATATATAAAAATTAAGCTGAATTGAAATAAGTCGTGAAAGAAATAAACTTTTCTACTCGAAGTTCAAAAAGTGACTAAGACGAGCAATATTCAAAGAATATTACTTTAGTCAGAATGATTGTCCTACGCCAGGGGGCCCAAACGGCGGCCCACTTTGAATAATTTTAGTTCGCAAGATTCACTACACCTTCACAAAATACGATTATTTTATATGCAATATTTTAATTTTTAATGCACTGTTTTGTAACAAATAAATCTCATAAATTTTTCTATTTTATCTCACGTTGCTTTGTACTAAAATTAAGAAATGATAATTGGTAATTGAATTTATGTTTCTTACTAGGTATAAAAAAATCATTTAAATACACAATTACAAGGAAAAGATAATTTAATAATCGATGCATTTAATGACATCAAAACATTTCAGAAAATATTTTATTTGAATAAATTATATTGAATTAATAATTAGCATTTATTAATAAAATTAAATGTTAGTTACAAGTACTTAATTAAATTTTAAGATGTATATAAATATATATATATAATATAGAGAGAGAGAGAGAGGGATTATCATTAATAAAAAAAATGAAGGCTTTGGGGGGGGAGGTCGGACCCCTTGGACATCAACTTTGTGTGCGACCCTGATTGAGATCTATTTGCAAAAACTCAATGAAAGAGTTGAGAAACAAATATCTTACTAATCAAAAAAATTTAATCATATTATTTGATTCATTGCATTTCATTATTATATTATCTATGTTTGTATACATATAAAAATAATGAAAGCAATAGTAATTCGTTCTGTTTTAAATCTTTACTCCAATAAATGCTTGTAATGAATCTAAATCTAGCATAGGATACACTGGTGTCCAAAAGTTTAGCATAATTGATAATATGTGAATAAAGAAGCAACTGTAAATCATATTGAGGGAAACTGATATGCGAGTGTAAATTGGTTATAAAATAAGGAACAAATCAAAAGAATTATAATAATTAATTTTATTATCTAAAGTAGCAGTTTGAAAGAAAACTGACCATAGCAAAGATTACACTTTAAGAAAAAAAGAATGAAAACATTAAATAAAATACTGATGCTGCAGTTTAATAAGGCGTGTGTTCACCTCTGACAGCCAGGCACGCTGCACAGCGATTTACCATACTTGCTATGAGATGTTGAATGAGTTGTGGGCTCAAACGGTTCCAAGCTTCTTGAGAGCTCTCTTCAGTTCTGTAACGGTGCTTGGTGGGTGTGAAAGGCTGTAATTTGTCTCCCGAGCATATTCCATACATGCTCGATAGGATTTATATCACACTACGCAGCCACGACAGCGCGGATGTTTTCCGTTTCAAGGAAGTCATCAATCAGCACCGCTCAGTGACATGGCGCATTATCATCCATGAATATGAAGTCAGGACCGACAGCACTCGAAACAACGAACATAAGGCAGACTTCGTGTCTATCTTTGAGCAATCAGAGACCCCGTGTCAAAGAAATGGAGGTCTGTGCGGCGTCCATCATGATGCCTGCCCATACCATTACTCCCCTTGATGGAAATGATGTCTTTCCATTATGTTTCTTGTTCAAAACGTATTCCACGTTCTCTCCATATCGTTACCCACCGAGAACTCACTATCAGACTAAACCGGGACTCGTCACTGAACATCACATTGCCCACTCTCCCACACTCTAGTGTTGATATTTCAAACTCCAGTTCAAGCGAGCGCGTTTATGGCAGATGTAAGGGAATGCAAACTGCTGGTCTTCTGGCATACAGGCCAGCTGATTGAGTCTCCTGTAAACAGTTTGTCCCAACTTCGTATCCTGTGGCGACTGTGAGCGCCGAACCCAGTCCTCTGCAGTACTGCCCCTCTGACGTCGCGCACTTATTACCAGATATCGGTCTTGGCGAAGGTTGTGACTCTTGGTCGACCTGATACTTGTTGTCGGGTAACATCTCCTGTTCTTTGAAACGTCTGCTACAGTCTTGAGATCACAGACTATCCACATTCAGAATTCGCGACACTTCGTTTTGTGATCGTCAGGATTCCAGCATTCCAACGATTCTTCCTTTCGTAAACACGTCCAATTGGCGTCTTTGTGCCATCTTTCACCTTGTTTGATAGTTAACAACGTTCCTTCGCACAGCAGTTGCACGCAACTTGTCTGAACTGCTTATGCTGCGTGAATCGGTTTCTCCGCGTTCCGACATGCGCCGATGTTTCGCGCAGGAAGTAGTCGACTGAAAAGTTTTGCATAAACCCAATGTTTCTTCTTGACCCAATTAATATCCGCAAGAAATTTGGAATAATTTACAAATATTTACTCCACGTTTTTCGCATTTTACGATTTATGCTTAACTTTTGGACAACAATGTACAATCAAGGTATTTAATAGATAAGAGCTAGCTATTTATTTTTTGAAAATACATACGCTAACAATTTAAATTCTTATTTGTAAATATATACCAAGTTTAAATGAATATCATTTTTTCTTTTAACATATTGATAGATGTATTACAATATATTATTGTTTAAAATGTAATTAATATTTAAATAATGCTTCATATCCATGCTACATTTACAAATTTAATTTTTGTTTTTATAATTTTAACTCATTGATTATAAGCAAAATATGGTACTTGTGCATTATCGCAACCCTATTGGCTACATTATAAAAAATGAAGCACATGGCTGCCAATTCAGTTCTTTCGACACATGCGAAATGGGGTGGCCAACTGTTGTTGAACGTTGACATATTGTTGCGATAATAGGCAAGTGAACAAAATACTAATGCAACATTTTTTTCAATTTTTAGCTGTGCATTTATGGAAAAGACTAATCTGTACAAATAAATAAAATTGAACTTAATGTTTGGAATTTCAAATTACCAGCTTTTTACTAAATGCAATTAAAAGTATACACAATACTTATATCAAAAAATCAATTGTTAAAATTTTTGTCTGTTTGTTCCAGCTAATCTCTGAAAAGGCTG
Organism: Trichonephila clavata; assembly: GCA_019973975.1. Taxonomy (NCBI): domain Eukaryota; kingdom Metazoa; phylum Arthropoda; class Arachnida; order Araneae; family Nephilidae; genus Trichonephila; species Trichonephila clavata. Next base: position 4,063 of record BMAO01034920.1, read on the forward strand.
GACCGATTTTGAAGGGACTTCCTGTCAGATAGCTGATGTTACAATTAACTTATAGGCTACTTTTATTTTAGGACCAAATTAGGGTTCCATGAAAACAAATTTAAAACCAATGTAATAGTGAACAATATCCGATTAAAATAGGGAAATATATATATTATAAAAAAATAAAAATATAAGGACATGTCGCCGCCGTCGGGTGCATCTCGCTCTTTATATCACAAAGCTGCCTGCCGCATATAGATTATCAAAATAGTAGAATGACATTAAACTTATCATAGGTACTTTTTTTTAAGTGGAATACAGAATTATTAAGTTTTTGTGAACTCTACAAACTGAACAAACATTTTTTTTTTAAATTCCAAGCGGTCAAAGTAGCGGGTAACAGCTAATATGTAATAAAAATATTGATATGCATGTGCTCTGCATCATGTATAGTTTAGTACAAAAATGGTTTTAGATCCGGAGATATAGAATAAAGAATTTTAAAAAAATTATAAGAATACATTTTTGAATGTTCATATTTTAGACTTTAAAATTTTTTCTGAAGTCATGAACATTTAAATCAAAATACAGTTTATAGTATGCTGAAAAAAGTTTAACACACACACAAAAAAAGTAGAAGTAACCCCCACACACTTTTTGCCAAGGCAACATGGTACCCCAATACTTATCAAAATATTCATATTTTCTTTTATTAGCTCAACATTGAATCGTTGTAAATATGTGTGTAAAATTAATGACTTATATCTGTATTATATTTACAAATTTTACATACATGACAAAACAGTTAATAATACAGCCATGGACACTTTTCTGATTGTTAAAAAAAGCCTGTTAAATAATGAATTTGTGACTACTATTCACAAATGAACATAAATTTAATATCACAGTATTTATGGACATAAAACCTTAACGAGTGATATTTCTTCATTTTGATTTTTAGTTCATATACTATTTCTCAAAAGCCTAGAAGATTTATTGAAAACTAAAGTAAGAATGTGAAATTTTTTAAGTGTTTAGAAAAATGTATGTGCGAAATTCTACAATACATTGTAATTTTTTAAAAATCAAAATTAAAGCCTTTCTGAGAATTTTTAATGTTAAAAACAATTAAGTAGTAACAGCTAAATGAAATTTATTATAATTAGAATAACACAAGATACTTGAAAAAATAAATTTGTTAGAAAATATTCACGTTTAAAGAAGCATTAGGAATTAAAAATTTAAACTTTAATGTTTTGTGGGGAATATTGATGAGTTCTAGAGCAGTTGTTTTCAAAATGTGTTCCACGGAACCCAGGGGTTCCCATAGAGCATACCCAAGGGCTCCACAGGTCACAATAAATAATTTAGAAGAAATAAGTATGTTGCAAAATGGATTCACCTTCTCTATTAAGTTTGCATATTTACAAGTGTCTAAAGCTCATACTATTCATTAAAACTGAAAATGTTATTTATATATAATAACTTAATTTTGCAACACTTTTTAAACTTTGTTATAATAAAAGAACATTAAAATGTTTTATTTTCATATATACTAGCCGTTACTCACCCGCTTCGTTGGGTATTTCATGATGTTTTATAAATATATACTTTTTATACATATATATATATATAAATTATTGATATCTAAGTCCTAGCATTAAGAATCAGATTGTATTGAAAAATATACTTATACCTTTAACTGTCGCCCTTGATAAAAAAGGGGGCAGAATTCATCTCTAATTTGTATTTTCTATAAAATTGAAGTATAGAATGATGTTTGCACTTTCGTAACCCTTTAACGAAGTGGATTTTCGCAAAAACAATTTTTGGTGGATCTCTACTCCGTAAAATAAACACGCAAGCCAAACTTCAAGTCTAAATCTAAGAGGAAAAAAAACGAAACTATTACTATATCAATACACCCGTAATCCCGTTGAGATTGGTTTTCCAAACTAACCGTTCGTAGCAGATTTCAATTCAACAAAAGAAAAATGCAAACCAAATTTCATTATTATAGTCCACGTAGTTCGAAAAAAGGAATTTATTTTGTCAGTTCACCCCAGTAACCCTCTGCTCCCCCCAGGAGTTGATTTCCGTAAAATATTAAATCCCTATTCAACAAAAGAAACATGGTTAACAAATTTCAAGTATGTGGGTCTAACAATTCAAAAACAGGATTTTTTTTTCTAAAACTCCTCTTGACCCCTCACAACCCTCCTTAGGGGTCGATTTTCGTTTTACTCTTTGTAAGAGAAACTCTATTCCATGAAAGGAACACGCATGCCAATTTTCAAGCAGGTAGATCTAATTGTTTAAAAACGGAAATATTTATCGATTACACTCCTTAATCCCCCGCAACAACACTTGGGAGGCTATTTTCCAAAAATCCATTTTGTAGCTGATCTCGACTCTACGAAAGGAATTTGCTTACCAACCAAGTTTCAAGACTGTACGTCTAATAGTTTAAAAATGGGGATAATTATCTATAACGACCCTTGATCCCCCCCAACGCCACTTGGGGGTCTGTTTTCACAAAACCCATTTTGTAGGGAAACTGCACTCTCTTTGAAAGTAATCTGCTTACCAAATTTGAAGACTGTGCGTCTAATAAATTAAAAATGGAAAAATATTATCTATAACGTCCCTTGAGCCCCCCCCCCAACGCCAATTAGGGGTCGATTTTTACAAAACACATTACATAGGGGATCTTTAATCCATTAAAGGATTTCGATTATCATATTTTGATATGTACGTCCAGTAGTTTAAAAATGGACATAATCATTTATAATGCCCCTTAAACCCCGCAACGCCACTTGGGGGTCAATTTTCACGAAACGCATTTTGTAGCGTATCTCTATTCTATGAGATGAATCTGCTTACCAAATTTCAAGACTGTACGTCTAATAGTTTAAATATCGGAATAATTATTTATATCTCCCCTTTATTCTACATTCTATTATTCAAAACATTTTTTTTTTATTTTAGGTATGAATTTATGTTTATTTAGAATATTTTGAATAAAGAGTGCACTCAGTCTGTAGTAGAGGTAAATAAAATGTTTTCTTTTTCATAAGGATTTTTTCGGTTGCTTTTTTAAATTGCAGTTTGTGTTTGGTAATTTACTGTACAAGACATTTTGACACAAATGGATTTTAATTTTGTAGTTTTGTAGTACGTTTCTAATTAGGAATCAAATGTGTTATAGAAAAAAATGGGAATTTAATGTCAAAAATAACTAAAGAAAAAAAAAGACATTGCATGTCTTGAACTATTATACGTAGCTGAAAACTTTCCACGATATACGAAAGTGAAGGAGATCATCATTCAATCAATTTTAAGATCTTGAAAAGAAAATAACTATCCAGAAAGAAATTAATGATTTTTTATTCGCACTGATAACTTAATTACACCATATGCACTTTCTTTTTTAATATATATACAATAAATTACAGGCAGGTATTAGACCCGCCCTGCAACACCCCTTGGGGTCAGTTTTTCCAAAACCCATTTTGTATCTGATATTTACTCCATGAAAGAAACATGCCTACCAATTTTCAAGCAGGTAGGTCAAGTAGTTTAAAAACGAAAATATTTATCTATTACGCCCATTAATCCCCCGCAACGCCACTTGGAGGGCTATTTTACCAAAATCTATCTTGTAGCTGATCTCTACTCTATGAAAGTAATCTATTTATCAAACATAAACACTGTGCATCTAATAGTTTAAAAATGGAAACAATTATCTATAATGCCTCCTAAGCCCCCGCAACGCCACTTGGGGGTTGACTTTCACGAAACTCATATTGCAGCGGATCTCTACTCTATGAAAGGAATGTGCTTACCCAATTTCAAGATTGTATGTCGAGTAGTTTAAAAATTGAAACAATTATTTACAACGCCCCGCCTGCAAATTCATGCAAAATACGTGGGATTTCTTACCCAGCTATAAAAGTTTTAATGCCAATCAGAGCATTGTGTTTAAGTGAAATATGTTTTTCAACGAAAGTTGCTACAAAAACAAAGTAAAAAAAAATAGACTCAGAATATAATGAGATTTCATTTAATCTCAATAGATCTAGACCCGGCATGGGCATTAAGTCGATCGCGATCGACCGGTGAACCGCTTGAAGATTAGCAGTTAGTAGTTATATACCGAAATATTCAAGATTGTCTGACAGTAATCAGACTAAGTGTTCTATTCACTATAAATACAAAAACTAACTTAAATGAACATTTTTTATTTTTAATGTACTTTGAATTGTTTGAATATATTTGATATTATATTTGTGGCTATTGTTATTCTGTTCTTATCGTGCGTTTTGCTTTAAACACGGGCTTAAAAGGCGTAAATTGTTCTTTTATTGTAGTTATGTGAGTAAATACACATATTAAGTATTTATTATTAAATCATAGTATTGTAGACCTTTTCCTTAGCTCACCACACCTACGCCAATGGGGGCGGGGACAGCAACAACTGTAAGAAAATTAGAAGTAGCCCGTACCCGGGAAAAGTTTGCCCACCTAAGATCTAGACCGATAGTTTGCATGAAAAAAGGAAGCAAGTGCTATAATGGATGGATAAGTGACACTTGGATAACAAATTAACATTATTAATGAGTAAACTATATGAAACAAATTAGATTAGATTAGTTTAATATACATGAATATTAAATGAAATACTTATTTTTAATTGCCTTTACTTAAAGTGCCTATTATATGTAGATCTATTTTAAATGTTATTTTGAGATATATTTTTTGATGAATATGGAATGGCATTCCACGAAAAAACTTTTAGTTCTAGGGGTTCTACGAAAGCACCTTCAAGTTCTACGGGTTCCGTGAGTTAAAAAAGTTTGAAGACCACTGCTCTAGAGTAAGCTAATAAGAGAGTAAGCTCTTGTGTAAGCTAATAAGCTTACATAAAATAAAATTGAAACACAAAAGTTTTTACAAAATGTTTTAACGATACCATTTGTTTAACACAATACATTTCTCCAATTTTCAGGATACAACATGTCTCAATATTAATAAAATTAAAATTTATCATAAGCTAAATAATTTGAATAGTATGAATGCAAAAAAAAAAAAATAAATAAAATAAAATCTAACGCTAGGGCGGATTTTATTAAAAATTTTCTTTTCACTACACTACTATAAAATGTTAAGCCATTGTTATTGTAACGTTATGCGTCCGATGAAATTAAATTTGTCCCCAAGCAGTAAAATTTTTTCTAAGACTTTTTTAAAAAGTTCAAACATACATTTCTGAATCATTGGATGAAAACCGTTAGTGAAGCTACTTTTCAATCAATTTCTAGAAAATCAGCTAATTCGTTAAAATATTATATACTTAAAATCCAGTATTCCTTTGAAGATTATTTTCAGAAAAAGAAAGAAAAAGAAACGAGTCTTACAGTAGTCGCATACGGTGTGTAACATCTGACATGTTATTGTGGTAAATTCGCAATAGCAACTTAAACCCTGAAAAAAATGAATCGATTATGATTGGAAATAACTTTCTATGGAATAATTATATCTTTAATGAAAATTTTATTTAATTAACACAAGGAGTAATGCAATTTTGTTTTTCAAATATAATTATTCTTGTTCAATTTGGTGAAGAGTGGCAATAATAACTTACAATAACTAAAATATGGCACATATACTTGTGATTTCAAAGTATTTAAAACCCGTTGAAAAATAGCGTCAATAACAGTACCACTGTTAGTTGTCGAAACATTTCGATTTGTGTTCATTTCGAGCTTGAGTTCATCATTCAAAAAAGCTATGAGTGGCTCGGCTTCTAGCAAACTGAAGTTAACTTTAAAGTCACCACTCAAAATTATGGGAAGCGAGTGGTAGTTCATTTAAAAAAAGAAAGAGTAGAACCACACTTTAGGTATATGGTAAAAGTAAAAAAAAATGCAGGGAACCTTTAATTTTTTGAACCGTTTGATTCGGAGAAATGTATACAACCACCGAAACCACTGTTTGTCCATTTTCAAATAAGCATTCTTCCGCCCATATGTCCCCAATATCTTGACTAACAATACCCAGTCCACTTGTTTGACGATAAGTAATATCCATATGTCGAGCCACAACATGTGAGTGTTCTGTTGACGATAGATCGCAACACCAGCTCCTCTGCGGAACAGTCGTTTAAATTGTACGCAGCAATCGAAGTCAGGTATCGAAACACGTTCGTCATTAACTAACCAGGGCTCTGCCTAAAGGACTTAGCATCTGCTCTGATCCTAAAGTGAGGAAACAAAAACAAAGATCCCATGTGGCCTAGACCGCAGAGGGTGGGAGATGAGGGTGGAGCCCCTCCCGAATGAAGGAGAAAAACAGAACTTAACTGAATAGCGCGCAAACTCCAGCAATCGAGAGGAAAGATGTTACACATCAAAAATTTCATTGTCAGAATTTTTTAACGAATGCCATGCCAATTAACTATTCCCCTCTCCCCCTTCTTCAAAGTAAAGTACAAATTTTGTTACACAGAAACAAATTATTTTCAAAACTATTGTTTGTAAATATATATATATATATGTAATAATTCCCAGTAACATAATCCTTTTTCATAACTTTTAACTACCAATGGTCCATCCCTTCAGGACCAACGTTTTAGTAATAAGTTAATCCGCCGCCTAACGAGAGTCTTTTAAACTACACCTATCCACCCACTCAGATCATGTGATTTGAGAAGCCTTTAAATACCGAGATTCCTGGGGACCACTCCCTCTTTCGCTTCTGTATTTGTCTGCTTCAACATGTAGTCGGCTGCAGCTTGTTTTGTGCTTTGTGTGTTTATTTGTGAATCCGTCTGTGTGTCTTCATGTTCAGTGTACAATAAACAAGATTAACCTCAGGACTGCCTCATCAATCTCATATAAAGAATACATTTCAATGGCCTCGTCTATTACATATATATATATAATTTCTACATAAAACATAAAATTAAAAAACAACATATCTTTTCAACTTATGACAGCATTTTTTCTCGACACGTCAAGTTATTTTCACTTTGTAAACAAAGCTTATAAAAACCAAGACGGCTTCCATTCATAATACACAACACAGGATCGTTTGAAAACAAAGAAGGCTGCGAGAAATCCATTTATCCTGTATTCCAGAATAGACTTGCCCAAAAGCATGCACAGTAGAAACTCCCATTGGAAGCCGTGTTGTATTTGAGACATAGCGTTGGGGACAGGAAAAATCCTAAAAGATAGGGATTTTTGGATAGGGGAAAAAGGGATTTGAACAGGAAGAATCCTGGATCGTTGAATCGGACAGGAAGAATCCTCGCGAACAACACAGTAGTGATGCGAATATGTAGAGAATATGAAAGGAATATAACTTCATATTTCTTGATAGAACAAGTTTCTATTAGTTTTTAAAAAAGTTTGTTTAATAATTTTCTAAATAATTGATTTTTTGGATGATTAAATTGAATTTTATCATGTTTATGAGGTTTGAAATAGCATTTAGTTCTATTGATTTTAAAAGAGAATTTTTAAGTATTTCATGCATTTTTGGAATATTTTTTCATTTTCATACAAAATTGGTAAAAAAAAAAAGGTGTGTGTAAATTCATTACCAATAAATACTTCTTAAGGTGATTTTCACAGAAGTTTCTATAACAGAACAAAGGTTTTAAAAGTAATTAGTTAAAAAGTATTTCATCAAAGTTGCAGCTAAAACTCTTCTAATTGCTTAAAAACTAAATAGATAAATTACCGTATGTAACAGTTAATAGCATAAAACTCGATATACTGTCCTTTTTAAACATTGTAATTAGTGTTGATATAAAATTTTAAATTTCTAGCATTTATATTTTCATAAAAGAAAATATTATCCTATACAAGTGCTTCAATGTAATGTACCAATGCTTGCAATAAATCCATAATTTTCAACCATCCTAGTTAGTGCAAAAACATTCATCTTGCTTATAAAAACGGAATAACAGGAAGAATACTAGAGAGTAGGTACTGCAAGATTCTAATGAAGATATATTCCTGCAGAAAATTTACATTGGAGATATGTATTTTTCAATGCGTAGGAAATTATATATATTTGTTTTTTGGAGAGAATTTATTTACTTAAAATATAAAATTAGATTTTTTTTATATACATTTTTGTTTAATTAAGATGGTTTATTATTTTAAAGCATTTCTTTTGAAGTTTTAGGAGGTAAATTATTAGAGCCTTTAAATGAATAAATAAGTTAAAGACAGATTCCCCCCCCCAAAAGGCATTTAGTCAGTATATAAAGCAAGCAATCTCGTTTTAAAATGTAATTTACAGTCTTAACTTCCTTCAATACTAGTCTAAAATGTTTATTCAAGAATATTTCCCTAGGAAAGTAGGTTGTATAAGATCCTAATGATGTATTTCTAGAAATTTACATAAAACTACATTTGAGAAATTTTCTTTCCCAGTAAGTTTGAAGTTAAAAATTGTGTATTCTGTTTTCTTGGGTTGTACTAATAAAACATATTTTTTATATGAAATTAAGAAGATTCAGTTCTTGTAAAAGAATTATTGTCTTTTCATGGATGAATTACTTGTCTTCAAATGAATAAATAAATTAAAGATATTAAATTTCTTCCCAAAGTACAATGAAAAGTAGCTGAGATTAGTATCTAAAGAGAGTAACTATTTAAAGTTAAAAAACATTTATACTTTTCTCAGTTTCATATTCAATGCCAATTTAAAATTTTCTCCCCGATGGAAATTTAATGTAATAATATGTACTAATATCTAACCTAATTATAATTATTTAAAAAAATAATAGAAAAAACATATGGTTTATTAATAATTTGTGCAATTTTGGTTTAACACACAAATGAAGTACTTAAAAGAAATCAAATTATCAATGCTTGATTGGAAAATTTGGCTACCTGATTTCTGTACCTGAAAATACTATATTAACTTTGATATAGAGTAAAAAATGTCACTGAATGATTTGTTATCAGTAATTTGTATTACTTCTGTATGATTTTAATGTAGTCTTTCAAATAAGGGTAAATATAATCTATATTTTTATTTCTTAATAACTTAGTTCACATTCAATTTTGTATTTATTTTTAAAGTTATGGTAACCAGAAATTTTTCATGAATAATTAACATGAAAGCATGTACTAAAAGTTTTTTCCACAATGTATTAATTACAGTTATTTGTGTAATGCAATTCAGTCAATTGAAAAACTCCATATACAAAAGAAAATTTTTATTTCGAACAAAATTTCAACACTATATATAATATATACACATATATAATTAACAATTTCTCATCCACAATATTAGTCAATTAAAAAATAGTAATAAAAACAATTATATAAATGCAATGATGTACATTGAAAAGTCACTAACAAATATTCTCTAAAAGACTAAAATTAAAGTACATTTAGCCTTATAAAAACATCAGCTAGTATCTCAACCAAACAAAATTCTTATTATAAAACACAAATAAAAGTGAATTAAAAGAGTAATCTGAAGGGGGAAAATTAAGGAATGTATATAATTCTTATTTTTATTCGGTTTGAAATTTCCAACAAAGTAGCTGTAACACAATAATATTTTCGCATATTCTTACATTCAAATTAATATCTAAGGTACAAAAAAATTACATTCAGACATTTATATATAATTATTAACCTTTCAATTTGCTGTATTTGGTATAAAGTTGTACAAGATAACATTAGTTTTAGGCTTCTATCACTAGTTTTCCAAATATATCTTTTACAAACTATGCCACTTATCTTGTAATAGTAAAATTAATACATTTTCTCATTTGAAAGTTCTAAACAAGATATTTACATACATTTTATATATATGTTGTATTACTTATCTTTAATATACATATATTAAATGTATTACCTTGCAGTAATTTACACTCCCCCCCCTTTTATTTAAATATTCCCCATAATAATACTTAAAAATGTAAGGCAGGTTTTGAACTTCCAAGGTGTAAATATGCAGTAGAGGAAACCAGGATAAAGCAAAACACGTGTACACAAAAAGTGAAATATGATCAAAATTGCATCACATAAAGGTATAGATCCTTTTTTTATCCAAATTTAACTATAACTAGAAACAAGATTTTGGTATAAAGAAATTCATTTTGGAAATCAAATGTTTTGCTCCTTTAACGTCATTAGGTTTGATGCATACACAATTCATGGTTCCATAAAAGATACTATTAATTAAATTACAGATACAAATAAGACAGTAACACACGAGAAATAATGACACTTTACAAAGATAGAGATTAATGCAAGATCAATATAAATAAATTATTATAGAAGATTAACTAATGTTTTCCTGAAAAGAGAAACAAAAAAATTATAATTAAGTCTGTTAACTCTATTTTTATTACTGTAAAAATTGGAAATTATATGTGATATCATCAACAAAATAGTATAAATGACAGCGCACCACAGTAATTTTTTTTTATATCTAAAATGTTAATTTCTTTATAAAAGTTATTTTAATTTTTTTTCTTTAAAATCATTACATAATAAATATTATTAAAAAGATTAAAAAATAACTTAACAATCAATGATTGATGGATGCATTTTGTGTTTGAAGTTTTTGGTATTACACTATAGTGTTTCATTCAGAATTATTTTTATTTACATGCATTCTTTTGACTTAGTTCTTGCATTAATAGAATTCAGAAATAAGTGTGAACAAACATTAATTAAACTTTTTGAGTGATAACTAACCCTACTCCTAATATCATAGATCTATGTTTACATTTTGTGTTAGGCCATATTTACATAATTCAGAAGATGCTAAACTCAGACTTATTTGATAATGATCAAGTAGTTTGAGACAAAAAAAGTACTTGGAATAATTATAGAAATTTTACTTAGATTTCTCTTTTTGCTACAACTACACATATGTGATGTATTTGAATTATAAATGAAGTATACTTCTTTCTAGATATAAAGAGCAATACATTAAAATACAAAATGTGTATTTTAGTTTTCCTAAACTGAAATTTTATTATGAATAATTCAATTTGAGACTGCTTTTAGTTATACCATTTGAAATTTCAAATGATATTTAAGCTTTTCTACCACGTCAAGGTAGCAGCCACAGAGAAGTGAATACAGTTGAGCCTCTACAAATGGGTATCTTTAGGATAGGGAACAAAATTAACTTCTGAAAAAATGTAATTAAGTTTGTTTGTAAATCACCTGCAATATTTAGAATTAAACATGACTGAATTAACTATGATAATTATTTTAACGGGAAAGTGATTTCAAATAAGATATGAGTTTTTATTCAGTTAAGAAATCTTTAAGTTGTTACAATATCATTACTATTGAGACTTTAAATTTAATGTATATAACCAGCTCATTTTTATACAGTTATCCATTTGCAAAAGTTCAAATGTATCTTTTTATTTTTTATTTTAATCAACTAGTAGAAACATTGTAAACCTGGAGTTTTTACATACAGCAAACCTACAGTAAAAAGGAACATATATATTGCACATTACATATTTGCCATTACACATTTACTATGCGTATCCCTTTCTATTGTAATATTATGCGCTAAATCAACACGATCCTCCAATGCTTTTTTAGAAATTAGTTCTACACTACAAATATTACATCTTACCTGTTTATTTATACTTACCTTATGAATCAATTTTGCAATTCTTTTCAAGGAATATAGACTAAAAAGAAAAACTGATAATGATAACACACACAAATTTATGCAAAAAAAAAGTTTTTATTTTCGATACCCACAAAGAATTCCGCCAACTATCCTTTATTACTGAAAAAAGATAAAACAAAATTATTATTTTTATGGATTAAATTTTCTTAATAGATTATTGCATGTTTGACACTAAACTCAATTAGTTATTTATCGAGTTAAATATATTTTAAATTGCATTGCATTGATTTTAGATTACTGTATGTTTGACACTAAATTCGGTTCCTATTTAATCAAATATATTTTAAATTGCATTTTCGATAAACAAAAGAGAAAATCTGAATTCATCCATAGCCTCAAAGAAAACACGCGGTTTTTATTTTTAAAAAGTGATTCATTATTCTTTAGTAAAAAACAATACGGAATTAGTTTTTAAAACAATGTTGATGTTCAATAATAATCGTTAAATAATGAGGGGGGAAATACATACCGCCAGCCAAAGAAAATTTGATTTTCTCAACCAAAATTTTCACGGCACACTCACTACTAAGATGTGAAAAACATTATTCAAAATTTTTCCCTTTTGCTACTGAGGGGAATTTTCCCTGTCCCTCACGATGTCAGCGCCCCTGGTGATTTCAGTTACTTTACCATTAGGATTTTTCCTGTCCCTCACGATGTCAGCGCTCCCTGGTGATTTCAGTTACTTTAACATTAGGATTTTTATTGTCGCTATTGGCTTTAGAATGACATCTCCCCTTTTACTCACAAATCAGGAATTCGCCATTGCTTTCTTTCACTGCTGTATCGATATCACGTGTTTAGAAGAAATACTAGTGACCAGCTGAACTTACGCTTGCTTATTTTCGCATTCAGCAGTTTCCTGCACAGTCTCTTCAAGTCGTTCTCGGACAACTTCAAGTACTTATTCGACTCATAGCCCTTCGAGGTAAGTTCTAAACATTTTGGATTATTCTAGAAAATGTTAAGGAATTTTCTAAAATGTGCAATTTTTATTGTACTTGAGGGAATGAAGATAAATATGAACCGCATTGTATTTGCTCTCACATGTATTCCTGAGTATTTTTCAATTCCTACTATTAGCTCACTCTGTATATTTATCTTGTTCAAATTTTCAATCGCTTGTAAAATTCATTTTAAAGCACTCATTTGAGCTGAAATTTTATACACACGCTAATTTTGAATGGCAATACAGTAATTAAAGCATTATTAATAAAAATTAATTGATTAAAATTAATTATTCAAAGAATAATCAGACAAATACAGCCACGTTGGCATCTTTTTTGGCAACTTAGCGGCCATTTTGGTGTATCAAGAAAAGGTTTTTTTCACACATTTTAAGGCCCTCATTTGAACTAAATTTTCTATACACTAGTGTTTAATGTAACGATAATTTAATTATAATTAATTAAAATTCTTGACTGAAATTAATTACTTAAAGAATTACAGATACAGCCACGTTGGCTTCGTTTTCAGCGACTTGGGTCAAAACTTTTAAAAGATTTTGTTTTCTCACGTTACAAAGCTGAACAGTTGAACTAAAATTTTACATACACGATTGTTTTGAATGACAAAGCGATACTTTGATGATAATTAATAAAAAATAATTGCCACTTGATGTTGCGATTCTGTTATATATATACACATATTTATATCAATTGTAACTATTTAATAAAAGGTAACTAAAATAATTTTTTTTAATCTAAGTAGGAATTATCTTAAATTTTTTATTTTATATTACTTGTTATATCCTTATGATGCGTTGAGATAAATTACATTTCTTCTGCAAATGGTTTTTTTAAAGACGATTTCCTCTCAGCATTTGCATTAATTGACTTAAAAGCAGTGTGTAGTTTTAATTTTCCTACGACTAATAATTTTTTATTTGAAAAAATACTGCTGAGCCGTTTTTAAAAGAACACACATATTCTTAAGAGGAATAGGTATTATTTAAGTGTACTGAAAAGGTCAGGGTACTTTAACTTAATGAAATCACATTATTTGGATATGAAACTTTTGTTGAGAACGTAAATTACTCATATAAATCCGCCTTGAAATGCAAAAATGTCAGAAATAGCCTAGAAAATTTTTAAATTACGAAAAATACATATATCTTTGCTTCCAAAATGCTCGGACGCCATGTTTGGCAAGCTTTATTGTAATGACTGCAGATAACGCCACGTGTATGCAATCTACGTACAAAACTTTTAAAACATTTACTTTAGAAGAAAATTGAGCATAAACTGCTTAAATACATATTAAGAATAATTTATTTTATGAAAAGAATATTTTTGCTACATGAATAATGATTTTAATCACTTCAGAAACACTAATTCTGCTTTTTTTATTTGAAAGGGGGAGAAGTAAGAGAATTAAAGTAACCCTAGACTACGTCATGAGATCACGTCATTGTTAGGGACGGGACCCTCTTCTTTGGAATGAAAGAAGGAAGTTCTGACAATTGGTTTCCAAGATGAAACGGTCAAGTGACCTTGAGATAAGGTTGAAGAGGGTGGGGGAAACATGTTTATTTCAGGGAGAGGCGATTGGAATCTATTTTGGGACTGAAAAAAGGGGGTTATTGTGGGGTGTACTTTCTTAGTGAGTGAAACATTTGTAGAATTGTCATTTCAACCAGACTGAAAGCTCTTAAAGCTAATTTTGCAGGGAGTGGTCAATGAATGCTATGCACCGGGCCCTAAAATAATCAAGAATTAAAAAATATACTCTTGCATATGAAAACTTTACAATACTCCTATTGATGTCAATATGGCGAGATGTAAAATTTATCGTAAACATTATTATTATAGATATCTAAAATTCGACAATCTTCAAAATAATTCTTGATGTTACGAAAGTTTAGTTTTTGTTATTCGATTTGGGAAGCTCCCAAGAATCCCTACCTCAACTGGACTTTTTAGAAGGTATAATTTAGAAGTGGACTTATATTAATAAAGTAGCGAAATTTTTATGAAGAAGCCTGGTTGTTATTTCAATAGTAACTCTAAAAATAATGTGAATGTTTCAAAAATCTTAATTCAGGCCCTGTAAAGAAAAATCCTAACTATATAACATAGAAAAAATATTACATAGAAGTATTTTCAATGAAAAGAGAATGTTTTGAAAATGTAATTTTTCTTCATGTTTTTGCTATAAAATTACATTTAAACAGTTTTAATGTAATGGAATATAATGGAAAATTTTAATCGAATTGTTAAGTAATTACTACTCTGTGCTAATGGATCACATAAGCAGAAAAAAAATTCGTAAAACAGAGAATTATGCACAGATCTCAAAAATAAGTTATTTTTGTATTTGGAAAGGAAGTCCTTTCCAAAATTAAG
>BMAO01034921.1:0-103160 GCA_019973975.1 Trichonephila clavata
CCACTACCCCTTGCATATTATCTATGTTAGGATATGTAGGATTCATAATTAAGACTACTCAAATAATAAATCACTTATTTATTATTTCTTTAAGATAGAAATTACAATTAATAATCAACTTTAAGAACAATAAATTATCATGGAGTATTATCAGAATTCAATTATGGACGACGGAATACTAACTGATATCACGAGGGAATAACACGTACAATCAAACTACACATTTAAATCTAACTACAAAAGTTACAGACCTGAAATCTTCTTCAGAAGGAACCTGGAACTAGTAGAATTTATGAAGTGGCTATAATCTAGGATATCTTCAATAACTTCTGAACCGCCTTAATGAATCTTTTCAATAATCTTCTTTCCTCATCAAATTTCACTTCATTAACTAGACGGTTAAAAACACCTTCTTAGGCAACCACGTAGTTTACTTTTCAATCCCAAACACGGAGTTCTACTCTATCAAACCGCTTAGTCATCCTTATCTCTTCATTTCATTTCTCCCTTTTATATCTCTTTCGAACTCGCTAAACCCGAAACTATCTTATTTACATAAGTCACACTTAGCTCTCAGTGGGGATTGGTCAAAATAAATACAATTTAAAGTTTATAGAGAAGGTTAGTGAAACGCGTAAGCACCCGTCACAACCCCCTCCGAGAAAAAAAGCGTGACTTATTGAAGGTCTAAACGACCTGCAAGAATTCGCTTAATTTACCTAACATCTGAAAAACACTGAACCTGCAAATTTTTACTACTCTAGAATGCCTAAAAAATACTGAACTTGTAAAAAGTTAACTCACGAACTTTATAATGCTGAAAATACTAAACTTGTAGAAAGTTTTAACTCACGAACTTTAGAATGCCTGAAAACACTGGAACTTGCAGCAAATTTTAACTCTCTAAGTTAGAAACTTTAATTAAACTAGCACACAGAAATGACTACTCAAAAGGGTACTCCACTTCAATTTATTGTTCTTTCACAAGATTAGTGTTCCCTACAGTGCATCCCATTCGGGCGAAGATCAGGGAAAACCTTTCAAGGAAAAAACCCTGATCATGCACTTTACTTAAGTGCTAATAATATAAAAAATTTTACAACATTATCTTCATACGACATCAACTTTCATCACATCACTATGTTCAGGGGACTGCTGCCCTGAAAGGAAACCTTGTCAATTTTTTCTAAAACATGACATTAAATGCACAGAACTTTTATACAACTTCCTTATTGACATAAATATGGCATACATTATATTATATATATATAGTTTAGTAACAAAATAACCCTTATCTGGTTTCATTTTCAAAAATTCCCAATCAATCGCGCTGCGCTGTTAATGTTTTTTGTTAGTATTCCTAATTACGCCGCGCCCAGAAACCAGACATTACTTTATACATCTTAATAATTACACACAAAATATATACATTTTACATAGAATATATTACAACAAACAATACAAGTAATCTCACATATAAAGCCACGTCTTTAATGTGTAGCAAAACAATTGCAATTCAACAAATGTTTTTCCACAATTTGGAAAAAAATTAAATACAAAAGTCTTTTCAACCGATATGAAAATGCACACAACTCAGTGACACTTTTGTACGTTAAGTTTACAAAAAAAATTAGACTAGCCCACATGGAAAATACTCCGAACTGTCTGTCAGAGGAAAAATAAACAAATTAGAATTATACAACCTGACTAGTCTTTAGATCCAATCTGCATAGGCTTTGTCTCCCACCATGGCTTCTGTGCTGGATGACCTTGTCTTAGAGTTGTCCACTCTGCGCTCCAACCTTCTGGGTCTCCTCTTCCATCGAGTCCGTTGAAGTTGATATGCTCCTGCTGAGGCGTTGTTTTCTTCTGTGAGAACTGGAACTTGGCTGTTGTCCACTCGACGTCGGCTCCGAAGATTGTATGGACAGCTCCTTTCCTGATGAGGTCTGTTGTACTTGAATCTGTGGGATGGTCCTGGAACTGCTCTTTCAGAACTATTTTTCTTCCACCTTTCTATAACGTTTCCTGGAGGGACGAGAGGACATTGACGAGGAAATCTTTCTTTTCTCGCGATCTACTTGGCCTCTGGTCTCTTCTTTCGTACATTGTCATTCCAGGATTCAGGCCTTCCTCTTTTCTCTCTCTCAGTATATAAAGGTCTCTTTTTCCTGAAATTATACGCGCCATCCCCCGAAGAAACAGTAGATTCCGTCCGTCCACGTTTTTTTCTCACCTCTACTCCATCGCGTCTATTCGCAACTATATCTCTACTACCATTTACATTTCCTGATTTCGATCCTTTACGACCACCCTATCATTCTCCGATTGCACCAATGACGACTGCGCATCATCTGACCTGATTGAAGTCACTGCACCATGATCACTACTAGTGTTACTTTCCGACTCGGCAACACTGTCTTCTCTTTGATGGTAAATTCTCACCTGATCCACATTAACCGTTATTCTTTTACCAAATTTTAATATTACTAAATTATTATTATTTTTTACACTCAGAACTTTATATGGGCCTTCAAACTTTGGCATAAATTTACCTACTATTTTTTTACATTTTGAACTTAACGGGTGAGTTTGAACTAATACTAGATCACCAACTTTCACATTATTTTCACGCCTCTTTTTATTATAATATTTCGCCCACTTCTCTTGCTGGCGCTTTGTATGAATTCTAGCTTCCTCAAACAACCTTTCTATGTTCCACAAACTAAATCTGATCCATCAGTTACCATAACTAATTTCTGAAAAGGAGTGATTAAATTTCGACCTAAAATAATTCCACCGGTGTTTTACCCGTTGTCTCATGTACTGCTGTCCTAATTGCATAACCGAACTCTTGCAGAAATTGATCCCAGTTAGTGTGATTATCCGCGACAAAACTCGAAATCATTTTTAAAAGAGTGCGATTAACTCGTTCTGTTTGATTAGCTTGTGGACGATATACCACAGTTTTAACGTGTTTTATGTGCATTCTGCGACACACTTGCTCGAAAACTTCGGATATCATTTGGGGACGTTGTTGGTGACTAATTTTACAGGAGCTCCATAACGCGCAATATAATTCTCAAAAAAATGAATTGGCTATTGCTTTAGCCGAAGCTTTCCTTAAGGGAACTATTTCAACCCATTTAGAAAAATTATCGGTAATTACTAAAATAAATCTATAGCGTTCTGGACTAGTTGCAGGGTATGGGCCTAACAAATCTAAAGACACGATTTCATTCGGAAAATTCGTTATTATGGGAATTAATTGACCAGCTGGTAATCCGTTTTTATAATTAATTTTTGGCATTGGTCGCAGGTTGCTACATATTTATAAATGTATTTCCTCATGTACGGAAAATAACACGCGTCCTTTAATTTTAAGTAGGTTTTCTTTTTGCCTAAATGACCTGCCATAGGCGAGTCATGAAATTCTCGCATAACATCTTTACGTAATGTTTTGGGTATAAATACCCTTAATTCACCTAGTGTGGTTGTATATTTTGCATAATATAGCAAACCGTCAACGATTTTAAAGTCATTGGACCAATTTCTGCAGATCGATTCATTAACAGAACTATCGTCCGGATTTTCCAAAAACTTCATTATATGCCCTAGCTCCGGGTCATTTCTCTGTTCCTCTCTTAACTGTTCTCTAGAAGATAATACTAACGATCTAATCACCGCACAAGACACTTTTGGTTCCTCATTACTTTCTAACGGGTTTCTAGACAACATATCAGCCACTTTTTCCGTTTGCGAATCCGGAATGAACAACGATTTTTTAACAAAATCAAAAGTAATCCCTGCATGTGACATAAATCCACACCTATGATGCATGGATCTTGCATCTCAGCAATCACATGAAATTTCCATAATTTCGAAAATTCTCTTATTTTAATTTTCAACTCAACTGTGCCTAAATTTCTGCACTGTGACCCTTGAGCTGTAACTACTTCAGCTAACGATTTTTTTAAAGGACAGAAAGAAAATATGACCGGTACGTTTTTTCTGAAATAAATGACTTTTCCGCACCTGTATCCCAGAGCGCTTTTAAAAAAGTATCATTCAACAAAATCGGCACATACGGAAGTTCAACTGGTGATAATCTCAATGAATTAAGTCTAATTCTATTAGGAGGATTTGACTCAATACGATCTCTTTGAGAGTTTAAATTGGCATTTCTTTGCCTTTCGCTGTTGCAATCAACACGCCTCCAATTCTGTTTTGCTGAATCATCATTAGGACCCTTCCTAACCACCATCCTACGGTTCTGATACCGGTCTGTTCTCTGATTTGGCTGATTGTATCGATTTCCACCCTCGAATCCTTGATTTTGATAATTACGACGAGGAAAATTATTCGCACCCCTGCCTAGTCCTCTTTGATCATTTTGACTATTTCCGACCCCAGTATCTCTCCAATTTCTATTATTCCTTCTTTCCTCAGGATTCCTACTCACATCCCAATTTCGTCTAGCAAAATTATTACTCGAACCCTGATTTTCCCTGCAGTTATGACGTTCCTCATACCGGTCTACCAACTCTATCAATTGAGTTTTCGTTGTGGGGTTTCGAACTTCTAAATAATCCATTATTTGAGGTTCTAGTCGCATTACTATGTGATCAATCAACTTTATCTCATCATAATTTAATTCCAAGGTTTTATGTATTTTTAACAGCTGAAAAATAAAGTCTGACGGGGCTTGACCTCTCCGTTGTTTTGACGAAAAAAACTGAGCTTCTAGCTCTGATTTATTCCGTATTACCGGAAAACTATCTGATAATTTCTTTTTAAGTGTTGCAAATGCAGTCGCTTCTTCATTTACACACTCGAAGCCGATAACCTGAAACCAGTCTAACGCTCTCCCAACTAAATGACCTTTTAAATATGCACACGATAGATTCGCCGGTATTTCATAGTAAGCTATATTATCATCGATATTATTTAGAAACTCAGACACATTTTCTTTACCCGAAAAAAATAACTCCGGCAAAACTCTAAATCCTGCACCTGCTCTTAATTCCGGTATTTCGTTTGGGCGCCAGTGTCGTAGTCTCCCACTACCCCCTTGCATATTATCTATGTTAGGATATGTAGGATTCATAATTAATGACTACTCAAATAATAAATCACTTATTTATTATTTCCTTAAGATAGAAATTCACAATTAATAATCAACTTTAAGAACAATAAATTATCATGGAGTATTATCAGAATTCAATTATGGACGACGGAATACTAACTGATATCACGAGGGGAATAACACGTACAATCAAACTACACATTTAAATCTAAACTACAAAAGTTACAGACCTGAAATCTTCTTCAGAAGGAACCTGGAAACTAGTAGAATTTATGAAGTGGCTATAATCTAGGATATCTTCAATAACTTCTGAACCGCCTTAATGAATCTTTTTCAATAATCTTCTTTCCTCTATCAAATTTCACTTCATTAAACTAGACGCTTAAAAACACCTTCTTAGGCAACCACGTAGTTTACTTTTCAATCCCAAACACGGAGTTCTACTCTATCAAACCGCTTAGTCATCCTTA
The DNA here is from genome assembly GCA_019973975.1 of Trichonephila clavata. Taxonomy (NCBI): domain Eukaryota; kingdom Metazoa; phylum Arthropoda; class Arachnida; order Araneae; family Nephilidae; genus Trichonephila; species Trichonephila clavata. Next base: position 5,557 of record BMAO01034921.1, read on the forward strand.
TCTCTTCATTTCATTTCTCCCTTTTATATCTCTTTCGAACTCGCTAAACCCGAAACTATCTTATTTACATAAGTCACACTTTAAGCTCTCAGTGGGGATTGGTCAAAATAAATACAATTTAAAGTTTATAAGAGAAGGTTAGTGAAACGCGTAAGCACCCGTCACAAATCTAATGAAATAACAAGATAGCATAAGAGGATTAAGAGTAGTACTTGCTGCCATTTACTTTTTTACGATGTATTTTACCCATATTTTTTGAATTTCAAATTAAAAACTTTTCAGCACATTTCCTTTACATTCAATGCTTGATTTTTATTTCAGCGTTCTATAATGACAAAAAATAGTTTTTATTGTAACAAATAATTTTTCTTTAAAGATGTTGCACATAAGATTCAATAGTTTAGGTATTTTCCTCGGCACTTAATTCAGAATTACGAGTGTCAATATAGTTCTCATGTTGCCTTAAAGTGCGAAAACACATGAGCAATCAATCAATAAGATTTGGTATGTCAAAATTTACTTTGATTCATCCAGAATTTAAGAAAACCACATTTCACAAAGTAAAATAAATTCAATTGCTGTACATGTAATAGCACAATACAAGGCCCATTGTCATTGAAAATACTTATGCCTCAAATGAGCTGAGCAGGATTTCAAAGCTTTATTTTCGAAATACGTATGTTGTTTTCGAGCTGGAGGTGAAACTATTAAAAAATAGCAGAATAATTATTATTCTATACATTCAGAATAAAATATTTCTAGGAATACAAAATGGTAAGCAAATTAGAAAGTATAGATAAATTGGAAAAGTCATCAGAAGTGAAAAATGCTATTTCTTATGTCACTTGATCTCAGATCCACGAAATTCATCATGGCTAGAAGTACGCTTGTCATTAGCAGTAGCCTTGAGCATCATTAAGGGGAAAGTACGATTTAGATCAGTCCCACCTCAATTTTCAGGGAGAATACTCTGGGGGAGGGCAAGGGTCTCCCCCTTCTCTTCCCCTTCCACCAACCTCACGAGAGGACTTGCGTCTCGACGGCTATTTAGAGTACCTCCATGTCGCAAAAGCACTACACATAAGCAAACCTTTATGTCTTCTCCCGGATTCGAACCCAGACCCTACGGTACAGCAGTCAGCGTCTCTAACCACTCTATCGGATGGGCGACGTGTAAAGATGTCCTTATAACTTTCAACTGGATTGTCAGATTTAAATTCGTTACCCTAACAGCAAAATAAACAAAATTATTTGTTTTCCGTGTCATTAATAATGTGCCTTATCTTGGCAGCCACTATTATGTGTGTATTGCGAATTTTTCCTTCTAGCAAATGGAAGCAATAAAAAAGAAATGTAGATATTTAAATGAGCACTCCCGTTTAAGTTCGTCACACATTAGAAGTAAAATTTTACCGCATCATAAATGTATCAACCGTATAAAATATTCAGATGTTGCGATACTCAATAGGGAGGATTCTGGTGCAATGTGTGCATATATGTTAATTACTTTACACTTTTTCTTCATTAAACATAGAATATTTTTCTTGGAACGAATATAGCAGATATTGATGGTGTAACTACTAGTTAACCAGATTTTTCGTATTCTTTTGGATGTGTGATGCGGGATTAAACAGTAATAATACACTAAATGTTACACCCTTTTGGAACTAGAAAGATTTAGACTATTTACAAACGTTCTTATTTCATTCATACCTAATAAGATTAATTACTATAATAACTTAGATAAATTACAGTTTAAAAAAAAACAACTAAAAAACACGCTTTTATAGTGAATCGAACTAAAAAGTAAAAAAATAATTCTTAATATAAGAATAAAATGATTAAGAGAAAATTAATGTCATTGGGGTAAAAGCGTGGAGTGTTCTATAAATGTATCAATTGTTATACATAATTTCTAACTTCTATTCCGAAAAGCTGAATAAGTGTAAAAATGTAGTACACAAAGCACCCCATGCTTTTATCACAATGACATTAATTTTCTCGTTAATCATCTTATTCTATATAAAGAATTATTTTTTTTTACTTTTTAGTTCGATTCACACTATAAAGGCGTGTTTTTTAGTTTTTTTTTAAACTATAATTTATTTTTCATTTTTTAGTTCGAACTACAATAAAAGCGTGTTTTTTAAACTATCATTTATTCATTGTTTAATTTATCCTTCAGTTTGATACTTGAAGCTGGAATTACGTGGCTGTGGAATTAGTCTTGCTCTTCAATGGATATTAATTAAAGGGTGTGAAGTGTATTTATTCCCTCCTTTTACGGGCCTCGGATGAGTTCCGTATCCTTATATTAGATTCCGTCTCTATAGAACAGGTCAAACAAATAAAAGTGTGTTAAGAAGAAAAAGTTCGAATTAAAAAAAAAATTTAACATTAAAGAAAGCGAGTTAATAAAAACATGGTAATATTAAGTGTCAATCGTTTTTTCAACTTTTAAACACATTGCTATAATGTTAATTCGTATCTTCACTTTTAAACGTATTGCTCTATAAAAATAAAAAATATTTAGCGGTTAGAACGTAAATTATTTTTTTTCACATGCACGAGCCTTTTCTTTTATTTTCATTTTCAGAAAAATGTTTATATTATGGTAAGAAATTGCTAACACCCACCCTCCACTTTCTCAGATACGAAAACTTTTTTTGTTCGTTTTATTTCTATTAACCTCAGTGCATTTTATACTTGCATATTATTAGCTTTAAATTCAAAACACTCGCTTTAGGGTTGCACCTTATTCTTTTAGTCGCTAAGTCTGAAATTAGTCGCCAAATCTGGAAAGGATGTATGAAATAAGTCGCCAAATCTGAAAATGGTATATGGAATTAGTCACCAAATTTAAAAATGGAAAATGCAACAAGTCGCCAAATCTGGAAGTGGTATATGGAATTACCGCCAAATCTAATTATCCTTATTCCTCACGATTCTGAAAAGGACAATGCAACAAAACTAGGAAATTATTGTACTGTCATTGGTCCTTGACAAGTGTGCAAAATTTCGAATTAATCTGATCTTTTAAAGTGGGTAAAAATCGAGTTCCAAGATTCCGTTACATGCAGAGTGAGTGAGTGAATATTAACGTCGCACTGTCTTAGCAATACGAGGGCTTTTGGTGACGGTCCGCGTAATTTTGAACCATGGTCAAGTGACGCGGACGACACTTGAGCTGGCGCCCCTCCCTCCTAACTACCACACCACGAGAAGACGTTTGAGCTCTTGACAGATTTAACGTGCATCGCGCCCCTACACGGCGGGTCTTTAATGATACTGGGATCTAACTCATGACACGCTAGCCATGATCCGATACCTAAACCACTCGGCTACCGCGGCCACACCGTTACATGCAAGTGAAACTTATAAAAGCGTGTTAAAAAGAAATAATGTCCCATAAAGAAGGATCTTACTAATATTTTCTTGGTAAAATTAAGTGGTCACTGTAGCCTGGTGGTCAAGGTATCGGATCATGGCTGCCATGTTACGAGTTCGAGACCAGTACCATTAAAGACCCGCCATGTAGAGAAGCTATGCACGTTAGATCTGTAGAGAGCTCAAACGTCCTCCCGTTGGTGTGGTAGTAAGGAGAGGGGGTTGGAGCGTTGTCCTCGTCACTTGACCGTGGTTCCAAATGACGAGGTCTGTCGCCAAAAGCCCTCGTGTAGCTGAACAGTGCGATGGTTATATTCCCTCACTCTCTTGGTAAATGATCATCTGAAAAATACGTTCCCCCCAACTTTTATCAATAGCTGATCTGATAGTTTTCGTCTCTTTATTGTTTACAAAATGTAAGTTTTATCTACACGGTACCTTTATATCTCATGAATTCAGGTCAGAAAGATCAAAATTGAAAACTGCTCTAAATAACATGAATTTTATCGTCAAGATTCAAGATGAGGCGGAATAAATAAGCACCTACGAAGAGATAACTTTTTTTTTATCACAATCAACTTAGTTTACTAGTGTCTTGATTATTTCACAATTGTTTTCCATTCCACTTTTCGGCAAGCAATGAATATGCGAATGTTGTAGACATTGATGTTTTGTAAAAAGTTGGAAGAAATATGAATTTTTTAAATTACAAAGCAAAAAACGTCAATGTTTTTTAGGATGTTTCTTTTCTATCAAAATGAAATTATGAAATAAACCGTTTTAAAAATAATTTATGAATTCCAAACAGAAAAATAATAGGTAACGATAAAAATAAACACTTTTAAATATGAAAAGTAAACAGTCAAACAAAAAATTAAATTAAATGCTTTGATATTCAAAATTCTTCTTATATTTGGATGACATGATTGTCCTAAACTGAGCTTGAATTAACTCCTCCCCCTACTTATTTTAAGTTAAAACTCTCAAAAGGATTAATTTTATAAACAACAACAGCTGACTAAAACTGATTCCAGTTTGTTTCTTAAGTTACAATTCTTAAGTAAATTAATATTGTAGTTTTTATAAAATTTTCAGTTAATTCTAGAATAATTAAGTCGAAGAAATTTATACAATTTAAATTTCATAGTACTGAAACTTACATTTACTGAAGAAATGAATGATTTCTGAAAATTACTGAACTTATATTTGAAGGCTCTAAATTAAAAGGTAATTAATATATATATATATATATATATATATATATATATATATATATATATATATATATATATATATAACTAAAGTAATAAAAATATTTTTAAGCAACTCTTTATAAAAAGGAATATGTTACACTCATGTCCATAAATTAAGGATAATGAAGTTCAGGCAAAGAAAGAGACAGAAGCAAAACAAATTTGACTTATTTGTAAAGTCTATTTATTAAACAAAAGGTAAAGAGCAAAAAAGAGTCTTCAGGAGTACGATATAGAAATAGTTTTCAAGATTGGAAGAAAGCACAAGTAGCTGATTGCTTATCGGGAGCCCACTGCTTAAAATTGAAGAACTCACTGAAGATATACCGTTCCTCAATACCATTACCAATTTCGAAAGTGAGCAAAATAAAGACCATGAAGTAGCAAATATTCGAGACGAAATGGTTAGAAAGAGAGACTTCGAAGTTTAAAGATTTTAATGAAATTTTTATACAGATAAAACTAAGATCCTTTAGAGAAGCAGTGGCTATTGTTCATACCGAAACATCTTAGAGGGGACGTATTAAAAAGCCTTCACGATGCACTTACAGCGGGTCATTTAGGGTTTGCCAAAAAGTACGACCGAATCAAACGGAAATACTTCTGGCCTGGCCTATACCGCAGTGTCCGACGCTATGTGTCTCATTGTCGAGAGTGTCAAAGGCGAAAATCTCACCCTCTGCGACCTTCAGGACTGCTTCATCCAATATTGCCAAGGGATATCCGTTTGTTAAAATAGGGATATAACTACTTGGAAGATTTCCCCTAACAAAGCAAGGGAATAGAGGGATAGTTGTCTGTACAGATTATCTCACTCGATTTACTGTCACAAAGGCCCTACCAAGCGGTGAAGCCACGGAAATAGCCAAATTTCCAGTCGAAGACGTTATACTGAAACATGCATCACCAAAGGAAATCATCAGCGACAGAAAGCGGTCATTTTTGTCGAAACTCGTTAAAGAAGTAAATAATTTATGCTTGACATATCATTTGCTAACTAATGCATATCACCCTCAGACAAATGGTCTCACGGAAAAGTTCAATAAAACACTCGCGGACATGCGCCATGTATGTCGATGTTGACCAAAAGAATTGGGACAACATACTTCTATTTGTCCCCTTTGCATATAACACCGCAAAGCAGGAGACGACAGGTTTCAGTCCATTTTTCCTTGTTCATGGACGCGACGGGGATACTCTTCTAGATGCCATTTTGCCCTTTCTTCCCGATGAATCAGCGAATGATTACGTTTAGAACCTGATAATGAAGGTCGAAGAAGCTATACAACTGGCAAATATACATCTAACAAGAGCACAAGAAAAAGACAAATGCCGTTATGATGAAAGACATCGGATAGTGAACTACAAAGATGGAGACCTGGTTTGGATATTTACTCCAATTTGCAAAGTTGGATTATCTGAAAAATTGTTAAAGAAATACTTTTGACCCTATAGGTTGAGAAAAAGGTTATCCGAAGTCACTTATGAAGTGGAACCTTGTGATAGTATGCGCAGAAAACGAAAATTAAGAGGCATGGTACATGTTCTGCAAATGAAACCTTATAAAGACCCAGACCTTCAGCTAGAAGACATTAAACAAGACAAGTCACCAACGGAACCAGTCCCGACTGTTTTTGACGAAAGGAACCCTAAACAAGTTTCCTTTGGACCCGTTACAAGAAGCCGTTCGAAACAACTACAGCGGGTCGCTGTGTCTCCTAAGGAGGGAGAAATGTCACAAACTGATACGCTCTCTCTCTGAGTGGCCGAACGGGTAGAGCAGTGCTCTACCCGTTCGGCCACTCAGAGCGTATCAGTTTGTGACAATATGAAGAAGTCCAAGCAAATTATCTGTTGGAATTTTCGTTAGATTCTTAGGATGACGATCAAGAGATTGAACTCAAGGTGCAGTCGTTCATGTTTAAGAAAATAAAGCTTTTTTTACCCCAGAAATTTACCCCAGCTTTAAAAAATTCAATCGAAACCTCAGTCAAAATGTACAATATGTAATGAATTTCTTTGGATTAATGAAAAAAAATTTTTTTGTGAAGATTATCAAATTAAGTTTATGTGTAAAAAAGTAAATAGATAAATTTTTAAAATTTAATAATCTTTAAAAATAAATATTTTGTGCTATAAAATATGAGTGTTCTCTGGTTATTTAGCATTTTGAAGAGTTAAATTGCGTTCAAAAAGTCATTTGGTCTTTTCGTATTATGAGAATTTTTGAGACCTTTGCGGACTGACGGTACTTTAAAGTACCAATTGAATTCATTAGCTCTAGCAAATTAAATTTCCCAAAGTTGAGTATTTTATTTATGTATATCCCTTAATTTTCGATGCAGTGATTAAAAAAAATATTGCATGAAAAATTTTGCAGTAAATCCTAATGCGGTAGATAAAGGGTTTAAAGGGAATGGCACCTATCGTGGTTGTCCGCAGAACATCAATTTTTCCTTAACTCCGAGATAAGAGTCCAAATCCAGTTTTAGGCTCTTGCCTGTATTTTTTTTCTCTAGATTAGAGAATGTGGAGGATGTTTTTGGATTATAGATTTAAATTATTAGATTGAGGATCTAAGATATGTAAAATTAGATTTAGTTATCGGTTATCGGTTCATTAGCGTTTGTTCTCCTTGTCTAGGTCACTTAGTCGTGTTTACTTAGAGTTATACATTGAGAATAGAGAGATAGCTCGATTTATATATCATTCCTAGGGTTTCCTTTTGTAGTTTCACTTGTGATTGTTTAAGTGTGTTTGAAAAGAAATAATATAATTGTTATTATTGAAGTTGCTGGGGATGATTTGTTTCCCCCAACACCTTTAGGTAGGCAAGACGGTGAGAGAGGGGTGTCAAATAGGCCGACACCCCCACAATGGCACCCATCGTGGTTGTCCGCAAGACATCAATTTTCCCTAACTCCGAGATAAGAGTCGGATCCAGTTTTAGGCTCTTGCCTGAATTTTTTTTCTCTAGATTAGAGAATGTGGAGGATTTTTTGGATTATATTGACAGTAATGTCAAGTTTTATGAGATACCGAGCAATTTAGCATGTACTTATCTCAAAAAGCGTCTCCGAGGACGTGCTTTGGATGAGTACGAAGTATTTGGATCTTTGTTGGTGCAGGGGAAAGCTACGTATTCCGCACATTTAAAGGAGGCATTGACAGAAAATTTCCCAGTGGTTAGGAATAAGACTGAATTAGAAGTCAGGTTCTATTCGTCGTATCAGGCTCACGGTCAGACTCCATTGGACTTCATTCATGGTTTACTCAAAATTCACAAAAGGCTGGGACTAAATATGTCAGAAGACAACCAAATAGAACACATTATATCTCGGCTGGAACCTCAGTTGATGGAATGCATTGTGATTCGAAATTAAACTTCTCGATCTCATTTATTACACGTGATCACGAAGTACTAAGATAGATATTTGAGGAGAGACAGCCAGGGTCCGAGTAATAGTAAAAAAGAAAGACGGGGTTGGGATGTGAGTAGGAGGTCTACCGACAATCGTAGGAGTAGAAATTGGAGACATGCAGGGGTAGTTGAACGTCAAAATGACAGGAGAGATGCTTACAGAAGTTCCTACGGGAATAGACGCATGAGGAACCATGCTAACCAAGGGTTCGAGAACAGGAACCGCATTGACAGAAATTATCGCGGGTTCGAGAATCGTGGCGGTCGGAATCAGTTTAGAAATAGGGGTCCGAGTGGCAATTTTGACCGAGGTGTGAATAATCGTTGAACTAGAGGTAATCATAAATATTTAAACTTTTTAAGCGTTCGATATGAGGATCGATTGCAGGTTGAAGAGAATAGTCCTACGAGGCCTTCCGCTTTACAGAAGTCCCCTGTAGAACTTCGTACGTACCCATTTTGTTGAACGAAATATTTACAAAAGCATTATAGGATATTTGTTCTTAGAAGTCGCTTATCTCTGAAAAACATATCAGACATATTTTTTTTACAAACCAGTTAAAAAGTCACACGCCAAGGTCGTGGGGGCTCAAGGTGCCTGTTGTAACAATGTAGGAATGGTAGAATTGGAGATCAGAAATCAAGAATTTAAGAAAAGTGGAGTTTTCATATATTGGCTGATCTAGAAAAACCTTGAATTTTAGGGGTTGATTTTTTCATTGGATCAAAAATTACAATGAATTTTGATAAAAAAAGTCATTAGCGATTCCAGATTCGCAAAGTGTAGAATTAACAATCGATGAGGGGTATTTAGAAATTGATCTCTCAAATACGAAACTCGAGGAAAGCCAAAAGAGAGAACCAAAAACGTTATTTAATAGTTTAAGTATTGGGGATGAAATATAGCTTGTGCAGTGATTAGAGATTTAGTACTTTCGGCAAGGGAGCAGTTGATTTCAGAACAAAGATAGGACCCTGAGTTAGGACAAATATACCGTTATTTTAAAATGTGTTTGAGGAAACTAGGCAGAATACTAGAACGAAACATGAAAAGTGGGCAAAGTACTACAATAGGAGGAGATGCGAAGTTAACATTAAGGTCAATGATTTAGTGCTTGTTGAAATGCATCCCATGTGCTCTGCCAGTAAAAAGGTGGTAGCGAAATTCAAAACCAAGTATAACGATCCTTATAGAGTCTTGAGTGTTTAAAATAATAATGTTGTAATTTGGAAGGCAGGTAGATGAACAACGGTTAATATAGACCAAGTACGAATTTAACATCAGAGATAAAGTGATGAGGGTGGGGTAGATGTTGATAGTTCAGTTAGCAGAGGATCCGAGTATCAGTCGAGTAGCTTGGAGGAGAGTAGATCTGGGTTAGATCGGTCACAGGGCTTTAGGAGTAGTAAGTCGGGTGGAAAACAGGTAGAAAAGAGGAAACAGACGAGTGGTGCTGGGAGTAAAAGTGATCAGAGAGGGACAATGGGGAACAAGCGCAAACAACCCAGTGATTTTAATGATTCATCAATATGGATTACACAACAAGAAACAAAACAGAAAACAGGAGATGAGGAGGTGGAATCGAGTGGTCCCTGAGTCATGGTCTGAGGGACCGAGAAGAAAAAGAACAAAACCTAGTAAAGACAGCCAGATGATCAGACAGCTTAAAAGAAGAATCACGGAGTCACTGTCTGATTGTCCGGTCAGAAAAAGAGGACCACCAGTCCGGGAGAACCATAAGAGGAAGCTAACGTCTTCCATCGCGTCGACTGAACAAGTCAAGAAGAGAGGTAGAAGAGCTGAACAACTCATGGAACACGTTCCAGCCGGAGGTTCGAGGCTAAAGCCAGAGGAAGAAAGGCCACTTCAATCAAGCCGGATACAGCAAGGGAGGTCAAGCCCATACAATCTCAGGAGCAGAGGAGATTTCAACGGGAAATTCGGTTCCCGACCTTCAACAAGAACAACGCAAGCTAAGGAAGAACCAGTCTGGTCTAGAAGAGACCAATCCTTTAAGGACATCCCATACAACTTGAGACATCGTCGACAGTACAAACCAGTTCGTCAGGAGCCCGAGGAGAGTCTATGAAGCAGAAGGTCTACATCGTTGGAGGTTCAAAAAGCAATTGTATGATTAAATTTGATTACTACTTATTGAGACTTAGCTGTGGGTGTGAGAACTCCTTGTATTGTTTGTTTATACTGAATGTTTTGAAATTGTATGTAATTGTGTATGTATTCGCACACTGATGTATACACTGGTGTCCAAAAGTTAAGCATAATTGATAATTATGTCAATAAAGAAGGAAATATAAATCAGAATGGCAGGAAACGTGATATGCGAGTGCAAAATGGTTATAAAATAAGGAAGCAATTCAAAAGAATGATAATAATTAATTTTATTATCCAAAGTAGCAGTTTGAAAGAAAATTGAGCATAGCGAGGATTCACACTTTAAAGAAAAATGAAAGAAAACATTAAATAAAATAATGATGCTGCAGTTTAATAAGGCGTGTGGTCACCTCCGACAGCCAGGCACGCTGCGCAGCGATTTACCATACTTGCTATGAGATGATGAATGAGTTGTGCGCACAAACGGTTCCATGCTTCTTGGAGAGCTCTTTTCAGTTCTGAAACGGAGCTTGGTGGGTGCTAAAGGGCTGCAATTTGTCTCCCCGAGCATATCCCATACATGCACGATAGGATTTAAATCAGGGGAGTTCGCAGGCCACGACGGATGTTTTCCGTTTCAAGGAAGTCATCAATCAGCACCACTCGATGACATGGCGCATTATCATCCATGAATATGAAGTCAGGACCGACAGCACCTCGAAACAAGCGAACATAAGGCTCAACAACTTCGTCTCTGTATCTTTGAGCAGTCACAGACCCCGTATCAAAGAAATGGAGGTCTGTGCGGTCGTCCATCATGATGCCTGCCCATACCATTACTCCCCTAGATTACCTCTGCCACAGTCTTGAGGTCACAGACTGGTCCACATTCAGAATTCGAGACACTTCGGTTTGTCATCGTGAGGATTCCAGCATTTCAACGATTCTTCCTTTCGTAAACATGTCTAATGGGCATCTTTGTGCCATCATTCACTTTGTTTGATGGTTAACAACGTTCCTCCGCACAGCAGTTGCACGAAACTTGTCTGAACTGCCTATGCTGCGTGAATCGGTTTCTCCGCGTTCCGACATGCGCCGGTGTTTCGCGCAGGACGTAGACGACTGAAAAGTTTTGCATAAACCCAATGTTTCTTTTTCACCCAATTAATATCAGCAAGAAATTTGGAATAATTTTACGAATATTTACTCCATGTTTTTCGCATTTTACGATTTATGCTTAATTTTTAGACTACAGTGTATATTAGTATATATCTGGTTTTGGGTCGTGGCTTAGACAGGAAATTAACCATAATACTAATAGCGCTGCGAGATTGGAGTGGAAGTTTTTCTTAACAACCAGATACGGTTTAGTATATAAAGTGATTGACAATTTAAATATGTGTGAAAATTCAATGTTGTCTGTGTATGTCTGCAGAGTTGAAAGATTTTTTTTGTGCGTCCACTGATCCAGTTCTCATTTCAGGGTGGCAGGCCCTGATGTTTTGAAGATTTTGTTTAGAAGAGAAAATTTCTGTAAGAACAAGAAGATTGTTTAAAGTATTTAAGTTTTTTGGGTTGTGTAATTCCGGGTTTTTCCCTCCATTGGGAGGTTTTTCCTTGGTCCTCGCCCAAATTGGGTTCACCTTAAATAATGATTGTAAATTTGGAAAAATAGTGAGTGATATAAAGTATTGAGCTAGTAGTTTTGGAGTGTTTTTTAATGTAGCGTATTGTTATGTGGGAGTTAATGCTAAATTCAAGTTTAAGATTTCTTGATAGTTTCAGAGTAAAGTTTTTTCAACTTAATTTCTATCGGGCCATTAAGACCCTCGAATAAATCACGTTTTCTTCTTGGATGGGGTTGTGAAGGATCTATACACGTCATTTTTCCATTAATCCTCTTGGGGAGACTTTGGGGCCAGCATTCGCTTTAATTCACAGCCTCCCAAGAAGAAACCGTGATATTTAAATTACACTGGTGTGCAAAAATTAAGGACGAAGTCGAAAAATTAGCATATCAGCTGAACGAATAGGCAGAGAGGACAGAAAGACCAATCAGGAGATTAAGTGAGGTGATGTACGGTAGCACATGCGCAGATATGCAGGTAGACGTAATGGGGGAGTGTCTGAGTAGTAAAGCATGTGTTGTCGGTGTAAGATTAGTATTTCTGGCAAAGAGATTGCACACCTTATAGCAGTTAAAATCACACCGAGTTGCTGCCTCAGCGAGAAATGGCGAATAATCAATCTGTTAGACGACATCTGGATGCTTTTACCCGAGGTCGAATCATTGGGAAGTTGGAGGAAGGTCGCAGTGTGACAAGTGTGGCTGCAGAATTCGGAATTGCTCACAGCATCGTTTCACGACTTTGGAGACAATTTCAAACTACAGGAACAGCTATCCGGGGGTTCAGTAGTGGTCGTCCACGAGGAACCACACCCGCAGATGACCGGTAGATTGCCTTACAGGCCAGAAGAAACAGGCGGCAGACAGCGGGAGAAATCGCTAGACACACGACACAGGCGACTGGACGACCGATATCGCGTTTTACCGTGGCCAGAAGACTAAACGGTGGTGGTCTGTTTGCACGACGCCCTGTACGGTGTGTACCTCTAACGCCTGCTCATCGGAGAAGGCGTTCTCTGTGGTGCCGGGAATACCGGAATTGGAGAGACAATGAATGGGGACGAGTACTCTTTACAGATGAGAGCAGATTCAGTCTGAGTAGCGATTCTCATCGCATACTCATCTGGAGAGAGCGGGGAAGCCGCAATCATCCCTCGAACATCATTGAAAGGGACAGGTATGGATGTGGCGGTGTTCTCGTTTGGGGAGGCATCATGCTTGGTAGTCGTACAGACCTTCACATCTTCGACGCAGGTTCAGTCAACGGGACCCGTTATTGTAACGAGATTCTTCTTCCATATGTGCGTCTTTTTAGAGGCGCTATGGGTCCGCAGTTCCTTTTCATGGACGACAATGCACCATGTCATCGCACAGTAGCTGCTGAACAGCTCTTAGAGAGTGAGGATATTGAACGTATGGATTGGCCGGCACGATCTCCGGATCTCAATCCCATCGAGCATGTATGGGATTTTCTAGGCAGACGCTTGGCAGCTCGTACCTTACCACCAGTAACGATTCCGGAGCTTCGATTGGCGCTGCAAGACGAATGGGCAGCAATGCCTCAACAACTCATTGACACCCTCATTCTCAGCATGGGCAGACGCTGTGAAACCTGCCTAGCAGTCAGGGGAGATCATATCCCCTACTAAAGACCGGATATTTCTTGCTGGACACCCATCACAGGGATGTTTCGGCCTTCAGTCGCATTGCGCTCCATGCTACTTTTTCAATAAAGCTTCTTTTTATCCCTCTGATTTCTCTTTTAGTAAGTGTTGCTTACATTACTCATGTCCTTGCGTATTGGGGATCTTACGGTATTAAATGTGTTGATTTGGAATGCTTTTGTACAAAGTTATATTGAAAAAACCGTCTCGTCCTTAATTTTTGCACACCAGTGTAGTTTGACTACATAAAGTTTTGATTGCGGTCGGTTCCATTAATCTGTTTTGTGATAATAATTTCCAATATAATATACATAACTCTATTTTAATGCAAATCTAATCAGAGAACTAAAGTTATCATAATTAATATTTTTAATTAAATTTTTTATGTAATTTTAAAAGTGTTCTTATCATATATATATCAATAAAGTTCGAAAGATCTTTAAAATCTAAACCAGGGGTCGGCAACCTTTCAGCTGTGGCGTGCCAAACCTACCTACCAACATGATTCAGCTTACCAAGCAATAGCAAATATTTGAAACAATTTGATTCCCACGACAATACATGCAGAATTAGTAGAAATAGAGGTCAAAAATACAAATTTAATTATATGCTAATTATGCATCATTTAAAGATATTTATTGACATAAAAATAAACATAAAATACAACTGTTTATTCAATATAAATACAAATATTAAAACTGCACATAAATATGTATATTTTTAGATTTTTAAGGAAAAAACTTAAAATATGACTGTTTTTCAATATAAATCAAAAATTAAAATTGTATATATATTATGCATTCTTAAAAATATTTATGAAACTAGAAATAAACAACATAAAGTATAAGTGTTCATGCAGCAAAGTTAAATAAAAATTTTAATTTTAATGCGAACCTTGTCCCTGCAGAGCTCTACTTAATGTCGCAATATCACGGGTACACAGTTGGTTACTTTTAATTTGACATAGGATTCAGAATGTTCAGCAATTAAACAATTTCTTAGTAGACTCAAAATATATTTCATTTGAGAAAAAATTTGTTCACAAATAGATATGTGGAACCAAAAGCGGAAAGCAGGACACATGCTATTTTTTCAAACAATTAAATCTTTCTGGCAAGGACATCCAGCAATTTAAAATATTTGTCAATTTATTGCTAGAGTTATCTTCCAAATTTTCCATAATTCCGTAAATTTTGTTTTCCATAATTCTGAAGATATTAATTCAATAAGTTCCATTTCAAAATTATCAGTTTCCATAAACTCAAAAACTAACAAATCGAATGGGATTATTAATGGGTCTTTTAAATCAGGTTTGATTAGAAAAGAAAATATGGGCATACAAGCTTCAAAGTCTTTTCATCTTTCAGAAAAATCCTCCTTAAGTGCTTCAACGTAGGTTTGAAGTTCATCTTTGTCTACAGTTGATGTATTTGCAAGCAATTTATTGGGAAGTATTTGTAGGTACTAGTATTAATATCACGGGAAAATATATTTAATTTTGTAGCAAAGCTCTTCCAATATTCAAAAAGTTTAAGTACTGTTTGACTTTTTCCTTGCAATCCTAAGTTTAGTTTATTGAGAGGTTTAGTTATATATATATATATATATATATATATTTATTTATATCTATCAGAAACATCAATTTAAATGTTGTCCCTTCTCATTAAGAAAAATTTTAATGTGCTCTATACATGACACAAACTTATTCAATACATTACCACGACTAAGCCAACGGACATAACTGTACAAGGGAAGGTCCCCAATTCACTTTCCATTTTTTCTAAAAGAGATTTAAATTGTCTGTGTACAAATGAAGATCGAGACACTATAAAAGTAACTATTTTAACAACAGTATTCATTACAGAAATTAAGCGCTGAGACGAAATTTTGGCAACTAAACTTTCCTGATGTATTATGCAATGGAAGTTCAATATTTTATGTCCAATATGATTTTCAAGAAGTTTGACAAATCCTTTTTCCTTGCCAACCATTGCAGGAACGCCATCAGAGTAGTTACACAAAATATTTTATTTATATTAATATTTTTTCTTTCAGAATGATTTATAAATGAAAAAAGAATATCCTGCCCTTTAGCTGTACCAGACAGAGGAATCATACTGAATAATTCATCATAAATTCGATTTTTATCACAATACCGTGCAATTACTGCAAGGCATGCAACATCATTCACGTCTTTACTTTCATCAAGAGCAATGCTAAATGTGCAACAGTTTCTTGTAAACCTGAATTTTGTTTCGCAGTTACATTTTCTGTCATTTATGTTATTCTTCTTTCAACAGTTCGCACAGTAGCAGGTATTTCTTAATTTCGTGATAATATTGTTTGCAAGTTAGGTAAATCGCTGAACAATATTTCAGCACTTTTTAAAAATGTGTCCTTTATATGTTCGCTATCTGTAAAAGGTTTTCCTTTGACTGCTAAACAATGAGCAATGACGAAACTACATTCTGTCGCTTTTGGTTTGACTCCAATTGTTTGGCACAAAAATGTAATTTCCTTTTTATATCCAGAAAATGCTCTTTCTAAAACTTCACATTTCTCATCAGAATTCTTAAAGGAGATCTGGTGTTTAGTTTGAAAATGTCTTTGTATATACTCTACGTACGACATACGACACTTTCACGACATAGCACACATACAGCGCGATCTTTTTGTTGTATGAATCCAAATTCGTTAGTCCCAAAAATCTTGGACGTGGCTAGCATGTCATGAGTTCGATCCCAGTATGACTGAAGGCCCGCTGTGTATGGGCGCGATGCAGGTAAATTCTGTTGAGAGCTCAAACGTCCTCCCGTTGGTGTGGTGTGGTAGTTAGAAGAGGGGGTGCCAGCTCAGGTGTCATCCGCGTCACTTGACCATGGTTCAAAATTACGCGGTCTGTCCCCAAAAGCCCTCGTGTAGCTGAACAGTGGGACGTTAATATTCACTCACTCTCTCACCCAAGAATCTTGGAAATAGCGAACATCAAATTTTCTTTTTTTAGTCGCCATTTGATTCAATATGTAACTATTAACTGGCACAATGATAAAACAAACAATATACAAATTTTCACAATAAAACTAGCACAACGTGACAAAGTTAAAAGAAACCAAAAAATCACATCGTGCATCAAACTAAATTGTGACTAATAGAAAACATAAAAAAATGTATTCTATTATATCTATTATTATATCTATATGTGTTCTATTATATCTATCTATTTCTATTAGCTTAATTCGCTCCAAAAGTAAAACATAAAGTAATTATGACTTCTTTGGCATTAACACTCAAAAAAATTACATTTTCTCTTAATATTTAGTTAAAAAGGACCTTTGTCATGAAATCTTATTCACTTGCCTAATTAACCCACATCATTGTGTGTTTTCTTTTCATCGAATTTATTTCCAATCCAAATTATATATGTTGATATAATAACTATTTTTGTTTAATACATTTCCGATGGAAAACGTCTGTTAAGCAGAATTTTGATTTATACCCGACATTTGTTTTTTCTTTTTCCGTCGATGCCCAAACTTTTGGTGGGTAAAAGACAAATTACTAACTTTTTTATTTCCAGAGCTCAATTTTGCTAGTATTACTCAATAATTTTTATTTGTGTTGAATATTTAATGCTAAAAACATTTAATCAGAAGATGTTTTCTTTTACATAAAGCATGCAAACTACAGGCAAGCTGATTCAGTAGAATCTTTTTATGGCAGAGAACCGAAAATGAAAAATAACCTTTATATAAAAATGTACGAGGGGATGAAAGGAAAGACAGAACGATTTAGCTTTATATATATAGTATATATCTTATAATTTTGTAGAGTGGTAGGCCACGGGAAATTGCTCCGCGTGCCACTTCTGGCACGCGTGCCATAGGTTGCCGACCCCTGATCTAAACTATAGATTGAAGAAATCTTTTTATTCAAAAAGTTCTTTATTATATTTAGGTATGACTGGGTGTTAAGATATTTATAGAATCTTGTAAAATTTCATTTAAATTTTACCTGATTTGTGATAAATGTATTAAAACCGTTACTAATTGTTCTAAGGTTGACTGGGTTTTTATGAAATTTTGGTGCAAGAAAAATGTGTGAAAATATAAAATGATTATTAAAATGTATTTTTAATTGCTTATTAAAAGGCAAAATGCGATTGTTTATTTCTCTGTCAGTAATTGACGACCTGATAAAAGCTGTATTATTATCAAAATATTTGGTGTGAACACATTAAACTATAATAGTATATATATATATATATATATATATATATATATATATATATATATATATATATATATATATATATATATATATACAGGCGACTCTCGATAATTCAAACTTTCGATAATACAAACCTCTCGATAGTTCGAAGTATATGCTCAGTCCCTAGAAAAATTCTTGTTAGTTCGAACTAAAACAGTACGTTTTGGTACACTCAATATTTCAAAGTAAAATCTACGGCTGGCCAGGCTACAACACTCTAAAATTCGAAGTTATCTTATAAAACTCTCGACAATTCGAACATTTGCTATCTGGAGTCCTATATCAAACAGGTTGGAGCTTATATGTTTTGTGTTGTATTGTCTCTGCGTGTCTCCCCTGTAACTTAGCCCCTTTGATGGCCATCTGTCTGCTACTCCTTCTTTGTGTTTCCCGGTTCCTCAGGCGAAAAGACATTTTTAATGCTTTCCTTCTTCAAGTGGACAGTTCTGGCCGCACCTGTTATCAGCCGTTCATATCTTTCGCTTAGCACGGGGTCCTGCTACTCATGTGTTCACAAAAGATGGTCTGCTATTGTGATGTGCAGAAATGTGCTTTTTGCGTTGGACTGACATAACTATTTACGTCTCATCTGGGTGACTTATAGCATGTGGCACCAAGTGGAGCATGAGTGGCACTGGACCCTATCAATGGTATACATATACACAATCGTTGTCTTATTGCTTAGTTTAAAATTTAAATGTGTTAGAGAGAGAAAAAAATTCAGGAGTTTTTTCTTATCCTCTTGATAATTCGAAGTTTTTCATTGGTCCCTTCAACTTCGAATTATCGAGAGTCGACTGTATATATATATACATTAGCCTTGAATTTTCCCAAGCAAAGTATAGATTCTAAAACGGTACCACACCGAGCACAGAGATAGGGGAAAGATTACGATCGTTATCTGATTTTTAAAGATTTCCTTTATCCAATAAATGGTGCTGTTCGGATAAGCAACTCGGATGAGTTCATAAACCATAAAGTTTGTTAACTGGTAGCCTTTCGTAACTATAGTAATAGGGCGTGGTTAAGAAATTATAGTCGGTTTTAGAACGCATGCGCTTTTTAAGGAAAATGTTTTAGTAAAATAAACAAGCTATTCAAAACCGTAGTGTGATCAAATGTTGAGGGCAACGGGAGGAGTGTTGAACCGGTGGGAAAGGGGGGAGAAAACGTTCTATAAAAAGTGCTGTAAATATAGTCTTTTAGAATTGCCGCCCAAAATGGGGGTGTGAAGAGATCTTTTTTTAAAGCCATAGAAATATTTGGGATTATATTGTACTTCACTGGGGTTCTGGATTCTAGTCAGAAGTATTTCATTCAATATACTTTAAAAATTACATAAAACAAGTTTTTAAAACATAAACACTATACATTATTGTAAAAGTAATTGTTTTTTTTCTCTTTTTTTTATAAATTAATATCTATTTATCTTACATATCTTACCTATCAAAAAGAATTCTGCTAGGAAAGCAAAGGGGATAAATATTGCCAACAAACATTGTCTTAACAAAAAAATATTTTTACATTAAGATTAATGAATTTTAAAATAATTTTCTAATTTTAATTCTACAAATAATTTAAAAAAAATTATTTTATAACCAGTAATTTTAAGCCTGTGCTAGCACATGTACCCTTAAATTTAACTACCGGTAAAGTTTATTACTTTTGTTTGAGTTTTTTGTTTAAAAAATATGTTTTCTCTCATACGCACGTACTTGAAATTTTTCCCCTTTTGTTCTTGTGTACCAGACATTTCCTGCAGGCAGTCAAATTGTGTGAAGTACGTTCATCGGTATTTGGGGGTTAGAATAAGGACCGGCCATAACCACAACAAATCTATTTTATTATTCCCTCAATTAATTCTAACAACCCAGGGTAGGAAATGCACCTTTTATTAAGTATAAGAGCAAAGGCACCTAGAAGAGATACTTAATAATTACTTACAATTCAAGTAACTTACTCTTAGAACGTTTTGGTAATATACGGTCTGAATTATCTTAATTCCGTTCTCGGTTACTGCTACTTTGGATAATAAAATGAATTATTATCATTCTTTTCATTTGCTTCCTTATTTTATAACCATTTTACATTCGCATATCACGTTTCCCGCCATTCTGATTTACAGTTCCTTCTTTATTCACATAATTATCAATTATGCTTAACTTTTGGACACCAGTGTAGGTTCTCTACAGGTAGTTATGTGTGATCATGCGGAGAAAGCCTGCGAAATTTGTTCCCAAGCTTCTGTGAGTGGAACAGAAAAACTCCTTTGCACAGGACCTACTGGACACCACTGAACTTGGCTTATTTCGACTTCTGGCTGTTCACGAAAATGAAAATGACATTGAAAGGATCCTCTTTTCACAGTAGAGATAAGATAATGCAGAACGCGACAGCGGAGTTGAACACCATTCCAAAAGAAGAAATGTTTTCGGCAGCGGAAGACTGTGTGAAGGCCTACTTTGAATTTGATTAGGATCCTAATTCCACAAAGTAACTAGATATTTTTTCTGGCCATAGGTCTATATATATATATAAATTATTTTATATATAAAAGCTGTCCTAAGTCAGCAATGTTTATAATACTGTAGCATCAAATATTTATGTATTTTCAAATTCTATTATTTTTTATAATTTATAATGTATCCTTTATAAAATATTATGTCTTGTTTTTTTCAGTTTTGATGATTATTGATTTTCATCTCTCTATAGTAAATAATTTTAACTATATATGTATATATATATATATATATATATATATATATATATATATATATATATATATTTGCATGTGTGCCTTATGCTTCTTTTACTCATTTTCACAATTTTACAAAGATTCTCTCATTTCAGTTCTTAATTTGAATTACTCTTTTTAGTTCTTTTTAATGAAATTATATTAAACTATTACATTCATAAGAAGTTGACAATATATTTAAAATATTAAATTGACAATATAGGTGAATTTGTCTTTTCTTCAGTCTGTTTTTAGTTTTAATCCACAGCAGAATATTTTTTCAAAGTATTTTTACTTATTTAACATCGTTCTCAATAATATAAATAAATTCTGAATCTTCTACCGTATTAACCATTATATTCATAAGGCATCAAGCTTTCTCCAAATGATTTGACTAAATGTTATTCTTCATAAATTGATAACGAAATGCGGGAGATTTTCCAAAATATCAGAAATTTTTGTAGGTACTCCAAGTTGATACGGCCTTGCCAGAGCCAAAGCATCAGAAAGTACGAAATCAAATGTTCCCTTATATGAATGTAGTTTTTTCTTGCATTACATTTCAAATATACATTTTCTCTCATAAAAAATGAGAGGGGGGTTCTATGCTCTATTATAATCCATTTCCAATATAATAAAGCGTGTTTACTGATGTACTAATAAAAAAGACTCAAAGTTACAAAGAATGCAGGATAAAGACCAGATCCCACAGAAACGTGACTAACTTATGGTGACGTGACAGATTGATTCTGTGATTGTCAGACATTTTGTCTGTATTCGCATGACCTGTTTCAGTTGCTGGTTAGTAATCTCTGCACTTGACTAAAATGTTGTGGTTTTAAACTGAATGGAACAAAAATAAAAGAAGGAAACCGTTTTAGTGCACATATTTATTTCAATTATTTCACACACAAATTTAAAATATTCTAAATTTTTTTCCCGTAGATATGAGTTGTTATTAATAATTAAATAGAATAAAACTCTAACATAACATTGATAAATGTAAATAAAACTTAAACTCACACATTATTTTGTTTATCGGGACGCAATTTTTTATTTTATTTCATATTAGTTATTAAACAGGTTTGTTTCCTTGAATCTTTGGATGTCGAGTCGTGAGTTCGAGTCTTGGATCCACCGTGGTGATGTTCGGGAAATCTGTCGTGACTCTCCCTTGATGGGGTGTGGATGTTAGAAAAGGGGGTGCTAGCTCCTAGGAATTTTTTGTCGCTTGATCGTAGTTCAAAATTACGAGATTCGTCACTAAAAGCTCTCGTGTTACTTCACAGTGTGACGTAAATCAAATAAAATCTGTAGACAGATGCATGTTAACTTTTTCGAGCTTTAAAGTTATCACGTTGGGGTGGTATAAATGGTTGGAGAGTTGTTTATTCTCTCTCTCCTTTTAAAAGTCTGACTAATTAAAAAAGAACGTGGAAAGCCACGTGAAAGAAGTGAAACTTCTTTGGCGACGTTGGCCGTAAATGCAGGAATAGATCTAATTACACTCATGTCCATAAATTAAGGATAATGAAGTTCAGGCAAAGAAAGAGACAGAAGCAAAACAAATTTGACTTATTTGTAAAGTCTATTTATTAAACAAAAGGAAAAGAGCAAAAAAGATGCTATATGTTTGACATAATTAATAAAAATTGCGATTTTTACTTCCTGGAGCAAATTTCAAAAAAGAACCTATTTACAAAAAAACAATATAACATGGTTAGTATGATGGTTAATACGGAGTATGTCTCCCGGATGATGCAATACAGGCCTAAAAACGCCTACGCATGCTGAGTATCAAATTATCAATCCGATCTTGGGGAATATTACACCACTCATCAAGCAATGCCCTCTGAAGTTCCGGTAGACAGGTGGGAGGGGGTTGACGGGCTGCAATTCGTCAGCCAAGCATATCCCATACATGCTCTATTGGATTCAAGTCCGGTAAGTATGCTGGCCAATCCATACGGGTGATATCCTCCGATTGAAGGCATTCGTCTACAATGTTTGCACGGTGAGGACGGGTGTTGTCATCCATAAACAGAAATTCAGCACCCATGGCGCCCCGAAACAAACGTACATGTTGTTCCAGAATGTTATCCCGATAGATGTGGCCTGTCATCGTTACACTCTGAACATGCAGGTCAGTTCTGGAACCAAGAATAATTCCTCCCCAAACGAGCCATCCTGCACCACCGTAATGGTGTTGTTTAATGGTGTTCTCTTGGTGGTAACGGGTACCTGGGGCTCTCCATATGAAAGTCCGGTGAGAATCAGACTGCAAACTAAACCTGGACTCGTCAGAAAACATCATACAAGACCACTGTTGCGGTGTCCACAATGCATGCTCTCTACTCCAGGTTATTCGCAGGCGACAGTGAGTTGCGGTAAGGGGAACACATCTGACAGGCCTACGAGCATATAGACCAATATGCCCTAAGCGTCTGTACACTGTCTGCCTTGAAACTTGTGGGGGAGGGGTCCTAACTGGGACCCCTCTCCCTCTGTCCTGCGCGTCTCTAGGTGTGGGGGAAACGAAACGTCACAACAAACGCCATAATAACAAATAGAACAAACACTTAACATTTGAACAAACACTTAAACAATCACAAGTTTAACTATAAGAAGAAACATAGGAGTGATCTCTAAAACGTCGATAAATCCTAATACTCAATTCTAAGTAAACCCGACTACCAGAAATGGATAAGGAGAAAAATCACTAATGACCTCAGGCTGATTCTAAATCCGCTATCTTAAAGCTTTAGTCTAATAATTTAATCTCAGAGAATACCTATTAAACGCGCGCTAAGTTTGTGAAGTTAATTCTCCAATGTTCAACTTACTTGACAGCTTCACTGCTCCTTCTCCCTTTCTACATCTACAAATCCTATATATATATAGACTTTATATAATCGAACTAATTAACATATATCTATCTCGTGTTTTTCTTGAAAGGCTGTGAATTAGTATAAATGCTAGCCCCAAAGTTTCCCCAAGAGGATTAGTTAGAATATCTCGCGAATAGCCCCGTCACAGCCCCCTCCAAGAAAAAAACGGGATTTATAAGAGGGTCTTAATGGTACGATATAAATTACGTTGAAAAATTTTACTCTTATACTAACTAGAAATCTTAAACTCGAGTTTAGCATTTAACTTTTACATAACAATACGCTAAAAAAACACTCAAAACTACTAGCTCAATAATTTTGATCACTCCAAGATTTCTGCTTTTACACTCATTATTTAAGGTGTACCCCATTGGGGCGAGGACCAAGGAAAACCTCCCACTGGAGGGAAAAATCCGGTCGTACACAACCCGTAAAACTTAAATATTTTAAACATATCTTAAGTTTACATATATTTGTTCTTCAACACAAAATCTTCAAAACATCAGGGTCAGCCACCCTGAAATGAGAACTGGATCAGTGGACGTACAAAAAGATTCTTTAAACACTGTATACATACACAAACAACATTGAATTCACACATATTTAAATTTTCAATTACTGTACAAATGTCATCTGGTTTAAGAAAAACTCCCAATCCAATCGCGCAGCTCTATTAGTGTTATGGTTAATTTCCTATCTACGCCGTGACCAAAAAACCAGATATATACTAATATACACATCAATATGCCGATACAAACACAATTATATACAATTTTCAAAACATTCAATATAAACAAGCAATACAAGGAATTCTCGCACCCTTAGCCAAGTCTTCCCCCGTAGTAAACAAATGTAAACATACATATGCTTTCCACAATTTAGAATAGATTTAGGTATACAAATGTTCATTTTTTACTCAACGTAGTGCAACTTTTGTACATAGTGATTTTTAACAAAATAAGACTTGCTTCTTACAAAAATTTACCTGACTGCCTGTCAGTAAAAATTTAAATGAAACAATACAACCTGGCTAATATCTTGCTCCTCTCCTTTCTGTGATGTCTCCAATCTGAACCTCCAACGATGTGGACCTTCTGCTTCGTAGACTCTCCTCTGGCTCCTGGTGACCTGGAATGTACTATCGGCGTCTTCGTAAATTGTAATGCGTAGCTCGACCTGCTTGATCTCTTCCAGATCGGATTGATCCTTCCTGGTCTGGCAATGCTTCTACTGGAGATCTGGACCTGGCTTTCCCATGAACCTCTCTTCCGTCTCTGGAACTGCGTAGGGTGGACCTTCTCTCTCTGTTGTCTCCCTCTTGACAGAAGTAGCCTTTCTTCCTCTGGCTACTGACGACCTCCTGCTGTAAATTGTCTACCGTGGTGATCTTCTATTCGTTTTTTCTTTCCTACATGTTCAGTCGGCGCGATGGAGGACGGGAGCCTTTGCTTGTTGATCTCTCTGTGTGTAGCTTTTCTTTTCCTCCTCGGCCCCTCGGACAGTGACTCTGGTACTGCTCTCATCCACCCCCTTATGCTATGGTTCTTCCTTCTCTTATTGTGCGGACCCTCAGACAGTGATTCTGGGATCGCACGCTTACACCGCCTTTTGGTCAGTTCGTGCCTGCTCTCCTTTATTCCTCTCCAGTTGCTCTTATTCACCACACCTTTAGTCTCTTTCCTCTCCTGTACCTGTCTTCCACCTGACTCACTATTCCTAAAGCCATGTGACTGATTTAACCCATATCGACTATCCTCCAAGCTACTCGAATGATACTCGGGTCCTCTGCTAAGTGAACTATCTACATCCACTACACCTTCATCACTTTTTCTCTGATGGTAAATTCGCGCTTGGTCTATATTAACAATAGTTCTACTACCTGCCTTCCAAATTACAACATTATTGTTTTTAACACTTAAGACTCTATAAGAACCCTCGTATTTGGGGCAGAATTTCCCTACCTCCTTTTTACTGCTAGAGCTTAAAGGATGAGTTTCAACCAACACTAAATCATCGACCTTAATGTTAACTTCGCGTCTAATCTTATTGTAGTACTTCGCCCACTTTTCATGTTTCTTCTTAGTATTCTGCCTAGCTTCCTCAAACACCTTTTCAATATTCCTAGCCACAAATTCTGCTCCATCCGTCACCATCACAAGTTTTTGAAACGGGGTAGTAAGTTTCCTGCCCAAAAATAATTCTGCTGGAGTTTTTCCAGTGGTCTCGTGAACTGCCGTTCACAATGCATACGCGAATTCTCTTAGAAACTTGTCCCAGGTCTCGTGATTTTTATTTACAAAAGAAGCAAACATTTGTAATAAGTCACGATTAACTCGCTCCGTTCTATTTGACTGAGGTCTATACAAAACTGTTTTGACATGCTCTTTATATCTAATCTATTACTTAAATGCTCAAAAACTTCGGATATAAATTGGGGACCGTTGTCGCTTATAAGTTTAATTGGAGCTCCATATCGCGAAATATAATTTTCGAACAGGGTATTGGCGATTAATTTTGCGGACGCCTTTCTTAGGGGTATTACTTCCAACCACTTCGTAGTGATCCGTTATTACTAAAATATACCTATATCGTTCAGGTTTCGATGCTGGGTTGGGGCCTAACAAATCTAATGAAACTATTTCATTTGGATAATTAGTTATAATCGGTATTAGATGACCGGCCGGTAACGCGTTCTTATAGTTAACTTTCTCTCACGTATCGCATGTCAAAACATAATCATGTATAATTTTCCTCATGTAAGGAAAATAACAAGTATCCTTCACACGTAAATATATATTTTTAATTCCGAGGTGTCCAGCCATAGGCTTATCATGAAATTCGCGCATTATTGCACCTCGCAGTGACCATGGAATATATACTCTCATTTCTCCGAGAGTGGATGCGTACTTCGCATAGAATAACAAGCTGTCCACTATTCTAAAATCCTGAGACCAGTTTCCACAGACTGCCGAATTTACCATACTGTCATCGGGGTTTTGCAAGTAACGGTAAATGTGACCCAGGTCAGGGTCCTGCCTTTGTTCGGAAATCAATTACTCCCTTGACGAAAGTACCAAATCTCTAATTACTGCACAAGCTATATTGCCATCCTCAAAATTTTCCTCGAGTTTCGTATTTGAAAGATCAATTTCTAAATTCCCCTCATCGATTTCTATTTCTTCAATTTGCGAATCCGGAATCGCTAATGACTTTTCATCGAAATTCAGTAGTATTAGAGAGTCGAATAAAATCGATACCTAAAATGCAAGGGTATTCTAGAACCGCTAATATATGAAAATTCCACTTTTTCTGAAATTTCCGAATTCAGATCTCCACAATTCTACTTTTCCTACATTATTACAACAAGCACCTTGAGCCGTTACAACTTTTGCTTTTGATTTTTTAACTGGCTTATAAGAAAAATGTGACTGATACGTTTCTTCAGAGATAAACGACTTCTCGGCCCCAGTATCCCATAATGCCTTCGCGAAGAACTCATTGACTAAAATGGGAACGTACGGAAATTCTACAGGGGACATCCGTAAAGCAGAAACCCTTACAGGAGGTTTCTCATCAACCTGCGGTCGATCCTGATTTCGAACGCTTAAAATGTTTAAATTTTTATGACTACTCCTATTCCAATGATTATTCGACCCTCGGTCAAAATTATCACTCGGACCCCTATTTCTAAACTGATTCCATCCACCACGATTCTCGAACCCGCCAACATTCCTATTCATGCGGTTCCTGCTCTCGATCCCTTTGTTAGCATGGTTCCTTTGGGATCTAGTCCCATATGAACTTCTATGAGCATCTCTCCTATCATTTTGACTTTGAACTACCCCTGCATCTCTCCAATTTCTACTTATACGACCTTCGGTAGACCTCCTACTCACATCCCAAACTCGTCTTTCACTATTATTATTACTCGAACCCTGGTTGTCTGTCCTCAAATATCTATCCTCGTATTTGGTAATCATTTCCAGTAACTGCAATTGAGAAGTTGGATTTCGAATCTCGATGTATTCCATCAGCTGTGGTTCCAGACGGGCAATAATGTGATCGATTAATTTTGCTTCCAACATATTTAGTCCCAAACTTTTTTGTATTTTGAGTAAGTCATATATAAAGTCTGATGGAGCCTGACCGTGACCCTGATACGACGAATAGAACCTGACTTCTAATTCAGTCTTATTCCTAACCACTGGGAAATTTTCTGTCAATGCCTCCTTTAAATGTGCGGAATACGTAGCTTTCCCCTGCACCAACAAAGATCCAAATACTTCGTACTCATAAAAAGCACGTCCTCGGAGACGCCTTTTGAGATAAGTACATGCTAAATTCCTCGGTATCTCATAAAACTTGACATTACTGTCAATATAATCCAAAAAAATCCTCCACATTCTCTAATCTAGAGAAAAAAAATTCAGGCAAGAGCCTAAAACTGGATCCGACTCTTATCTCGGAGTTAGGGAAAATTGATGTCTTGCGGACAACCACGATGGGTGCCATTGTGGGGGTGTCGGCCTATTTGACACCCCTCTCTCACCGTCTTGCCTACCTAAAGGTGTTGGGGGAAACAAATCATCCCCAGCAACTTCAATAATGACAATTATATTATTTCTTTTCAAACACACTTAAACAATCACAAGTGAAACTACAAAAGGAAACCCTAGGAGTGATATATAAAGCGAGCTATCTCTATTCTCAATGTATAACTCTAAGTAAACACGACTAAGTGACCTAGACAAGGAGAACAAACGCTAATGAACCGATAACCGATAACTAAATCTAATTTTACATATCTTAGATCCTCAATCTAATAATTTAATTTGTTAGCAATTACTTACTTAACTTGTGAATGAAATATTCTAATATTCACACTTACGTATCACCGCAACAGCTCACCGGGGCTCAGCGAGGTATCCAGCTATCGTGGATACCTCGTTATGGCATTCAACTTCCTATAACCGATCGCGAACCTATAAGCTTCTGGCTTGTCCAGCGGCAATCCATTATTCTTCCTACATAAAAGCACAGGAGATGCATATGGCAATTTTACTGGAATTATTGTACCCTCTTCTAACATCTTATTAACGTGATAATATATGACGCCCTGTTTGATCCTGTCACAGCGGTAAGCCCACGAAGAAACAGGGGGGGGGGGTGATTACCAGTATCAATTTCGTGATACAACACATGCGTCAGCCTCGGCTTTGCCGAATACAAGCCCGAAAATCATTAAACAAAACAAGTAACTCCTCTTTCTACCCTCTTCCCAACTTCGTATTTGATAAATCTATCTCTACCGGTTCTTCTGGTATTGTCACTTTCTCAATCTGCGATTCCAAAATGATTAACGATTTAGTACAAAAAATAAACACTGATTTTTGC
Organism: Trichonephila clavata; assembly: GCA_019973975.1. Classification (NCBI taxonomy): domain Eukaryota; kingdom Metazoa; phylum Arthropoda; class Arachnida; order Araneae; family Nephilidae; genus Trichonephila; species Trichonephila clavata. The sequence goes on from BMAO01034921.1 coordinate 34,307, forward strand.
ATGTGACGTAAAATCAATGCCTAAGATGCATGGGTACTGCATCTCAGCAATCACATGAAAATTCCACAACTTAGAAAATTCCCTTATCTTAATCCTTAATCCAACCGTGCCTAAATTTGTGCATTTTGGCCCCTGCGCCGTCACAACTTCAGCTAGCGATTTATTAATGGGACGAAAAGAAAAATATGCTCTATAAGTCTCCTCCGAAAAGAATTACTTCTCCGCACCTGTATCCCAGAGAGCTTTTAAAAACTTGTCATGCAAAAGAATCGGCACATACGGAAGATCAACGGGTAATAATCGTAATGAATTAAGTTTAATCTGATTAGGAGGATTTGACTCAACTAGCGACCGCTTACCTCCTGCAACACACGATCGCTTAGAATTTTAAATTAGAATTTCCTTGCCTTCCACTGGTCCTATCATTATGTCTTCAAACCCGCCTGGTCGAATCATCAATCGGATCCTGATTTACAACCATCCTACGATGTTGATACCGGTCGGGCCTATGTTCTTGTTGGTTATATCGGTTTCTTCTCTCGAATCCCCGATTTCGATAATCTGCACGAGACAAATTGTTGCCTCTCTGCGCACTCCTCTCGGCTCTATTTCTGACCCCTGCCTCTCTCCAATTTTCATTACTACGCCTTTCCACAGGGCGTATCCCAACGTCTGCCAAAATTATTGCTCGAACCCGGGTTTTCTTTACTACTATGGCGTTCCTCATACCGATCCAAAAACTCTAACAAGCGTACTTTCGTCGTGGGATTCCGAACCTCTAAATAGTCCATAATCTTGGGTTCGAGTCGTATTACAATATGATTGACTACTGAGCCTCTAACTCCGATTTATTCTTTACAACTGGAAAACTATCCGTTAACTTCTGTAGAGTCGCGAAAACAGTTGTCTCTCCGCTTACTAACGCGTACCCAACCAGTCTAATGCTCTACCCACTAAATGTCCTTTTAAGTAAGCACAGGCGAGAAATTTGCCGGTATCTCATAGTACTCTATGTTATCATGGATATTAGCAAGGAACTCCGACATGTTTTTTTTTTCCTCCCGTCCTAAATAATATAATTTAGGCAGAACCCTAAAATTAGCACTCGATCCTATCCCGTTTTCTGGGTGCCAGTGTAATACCTGTCGGTTCCTGCTTGACTCTGAACCCCCCTTGTCTACCTGTAAACCCGGCTAGGTGTGTGGGAGAAACTGAATGATCCATCAGACATGATTTCAATCTAATTAATTTATTATTTCCAAATATCAATCAGACACAATAACAATCAATTTAAAGTAGATGATTAAAATAGTAGAGCGCGGAGGTGAGATTCTATAACACGGAGATGCTACTACAGACCCTCAACTGAATCTAAGACAGCTTAAATACACTCAAATATAACTACGTCGCACACTAAATAAGCTAACTTCTACTTAATCAAACTCAGAATATCTGTACTTTTTATACATCGGTTCTTACACTGGAAACTTGGAGGTGATATCTAGCGGTTTAATCAATGTCGTTGGATCCACGCTCTGTTATCCTTTTCTTGGACAACTCCAAGACCTCTAACTAATTCCACTCTCTTTCAATCTTCAACTAACAACTAACTCGCAGACTCTATGTTAACTCCTACTTGCCAACTCACATTCTCGTGAAAACAGAATTTATATAATATACTTCATTTACATAATCACGCCTCCTTACTCGGTGAAAGTTGGTTGAAATAAATATTTTCCTAAAAGAGTCATGAAGGGATTAGTAGAGCCACGTATAGATCCGTCACAAAGTGTAAGTTTTGTAGATGTAAGATAGAAGAAGCAGGAGAGCTGTTACGGTGATGTGTAGGTGAGAATATTAGAATATTTCATTGAGTATTTCACAAACATAGCGCGAGTTAAGGAAGGAGTTGCTATGATATTAAATTATTAGATTAAGGATCTAAGATTGATTGAATTAGATTTAGTAATCGGATGACTAGGGCTTGTTCACCTTGTCTAGTTCACTTAGTCGTGTTTACTTAGAGTTATTCATTGAGATTAAATTGCTCGCTTTATGTATCACTCCTAGGGTTTCCGTTTATAGTTTTACTTGTGATTGGTTAAGTGTGTTTGAAGAGTAAATAAAATAATAGTTATTATGGAAGTTGTTGGTGATGCTTTGTTTCCCCCCTCATCCTTAGGTAGGCAAGATGGTGAAGGAGCGGTGCCAAATAGGTCGCGATCACAGATCTAATAGTTTAAAAATGGAAATATTTATCTATTACACCCCTTAATCTCCCGAAATGAAACTTGAGAGTTGATTTTCGCAAAACCCATTATGTAGCGGTTCTCTATTCTACGGAAGGAATCTGCTTACCAAATTTCAAGACTGTACGTCTAAGAATTTAAAAATGGGAATAATTATCTATAACGCCCCTTGACCCTCCCGAAACGCTACTTAAGGGTCTGTTTTCACAAAACCTATTTTGGGAACTGTACTCTGGGAACTCTACTCTATACTGAAAGGAATCTGTTTACCAAATTTGAAGACTATGCGTCTAATAAATTAAAAATGGAAAAAAAAATTATCTCTAATGCCTTTTGAGCCCCCTCAATACCATCTGATGGTCGAATTTCACAAAACAATTTATATAGTGGATCTTTACTCCATGAAAGGATTCTTCTTATCATATTTCAAGACTGTACGTCCTGTAGTTTAAAAATGGAAATAATTATCCATAACGCCCCTTAAGCCCTGCAACGTCACTTGAGGGGGGGGGCGATTTTCACGAAATCCATTTTGTAACGGATCTCTACCCTATGAGAGGAGTTTGCTTACCAAACTTCAAAACTGTACACCTAATAGTTTAAAAATAGGAATAATTATTTATAACACCTAGTAACCCCCGCAACATCCCTTGGGATCAATTTTTCGAAAACCTATTTTGTAGCGAATATTTACTCCATGAAAGAAACATGCCTACCTATTTTCAAGCAGGTAGGCCTAGTAGTTTAGAAACGGAAATATTTATCTATTAATCCCCGCAACGCCACTTGGGGGCTATTTTCACAAAACTAATTTTGTAGTGAATCTCTGCCCTATGAAAGGAATCCGCTTAGCAAATTTCAAGATTGTACGCCGAGTAGTTTAAAAATGGAAATAATTTTTCATAACGCCCCTTAACCCACCGTAACATCCCTTGCGGTTCGAATTTCGCAAAACCCGTTCTTAGCGGATCTCTACTCTATGAAAGGAACATGCCTATCAAATTTCAAGTATGTACGTTAAATAGTTTCGGAGATATCGTGATGAATCAGCCAGACAGTGAATGAGTCGCTTTTCTCCTTTACATATATAGATATAATTAAGCTTCTAATGAATATATATTTAATTTTTCCTTCGAGTAAAATTTTCTTTAACTTAGTATTTTTCTTATTTCTTATTAACCAACCATTTATTTTTATGTACGTTTCCAAAATTAATTAAAGTACACTTTATAAAAGTTATTCTAAATCTAACAGATTTAATTCAGTCTTTATGAAATTATGTCTGAATGGAAGTTTCATAAAATTTATAGAGCATAAAACTACTTTTCGTATTTCGTATCACTTGTATTTTACAAATTCTTTTTAATTGAAATGAAATTATTATGAAAAGAAACCCATTTTTATTCTTCCTTTCCGAATTTTTGATACGGCTGGCTAGCAAATATGATGCAATCTATTTTCCACAGTCTTTATAGAATAAATAATGTACAAATGACAATTAGTGTGTTGGTTTAAATATGAAACATCCAAAGGAACACAAGTTACCTGTCCTATGTTAAATTATCTCATACTAAATTAAAAAGTTGGCAATGGACCTAACTCATATTATAATTTCATCACGCCTATTCTCAGGCGTTTTAAGTACAAATCTATCCTTGAAAGCGTGCATGAAAGCAAAAGTTTTTGTACCTTACTTGCTTCAAATGAAATATTAATAACGAATCTGTAATTCTTGAGAAAAATAATTTATTTTATGATTACAATGCACGTGTCTTAATTGAAGTAAGAAAGGAATCCTTAAAGTACGGTTAATATTCTATGCAAAAAATAATGCAGAAGTCTATAAAAAATTAATTCTCCTTTAGATATAATCTCTTATTGACAATAATAAGTTGGAATGCTGAATTTCAGTTATTTAAATCATCCAAATTTTCACACCTCATAAAATAAAAGATCTCTTAAATTATTGGTGATATTTTTCTCCTGGTATTTTAAAACTGGCTCTACAGGTGGAATATTTCAATTGAAATCTTTGCTTAAAACGGAATAACCTGTAAACGTCTGAATAAAAAGGAAATATTGAAAAAAAACTTGGATGTCGTACGGTAGTAAAACGTCAGAAAGTTGATAATTTCGTTAAGCAGTTTTACTTACGCAATTCAAATGAAGAAACCTGTTAGTAACATCGTTAGTTATGTCAATCGAAAGCTTATTCATATTCTGAACATCCTCTTATGACCTAAAAAAGTCATTGGATTCTTTTTAATGTGAAGGTGAATGTAACGGATGTAAATTACATAAGAATGTCACGATATCTAGACAGGAAACTCCATAATATTAAACACGAAGACTAGTTTTTGTCAATAACCTGTTTCAAATTGATTACCTCCTGTTGAGTTATTAATTACTATATTTAGAATGAAATGAGTAGGTTCCTAAAATTTGTTTGGAATAAATAATGCAGATGAGCTTAGTATGATAGAACTTTCAAAATGATCAAAGCGGGTTCTATTGATTTTCTATTGACTCCAAGCTAAATTGAAACGATTCAGAGGCGTATATTTGTTGATGAATCCTGTTACGAATTCAATGCTACTTCAATCTGAATTGTTTTTTTTTTAATCTTTCATTAATTCGACATTTAAATAATGGATATTGTGCAACTATATTTAAGGTTAATTCTTTTTAAAAATATGCAGGTAGAAGAATATTTGCAAAAGGATTTATATATTCACTATTCTGCTGCAATGAAAATTATTCATTACAAAAACGTGCATTCTGTGACCTAAAAATTAATTTCCATCAGCTTTACTTGAATGTGCTAGTATTTATTGTGACAAAGGGAATGCAGGCCATTCCTTTTTAATTAGTAAACTTAATTAATATTAAAGAAATATGTTTAACATATTCCTTCAATCTGATGCTATACACAAAAGGTTAATAGATTCATAGGTGTTAGCAAAATGAACTTCAGAACAAAGTAATTTTAATTCCAGTTCTAAGGATTGGATCTTAAAACGAGAAAAAGCACGCAACTTGAGTTGTCAAAATAACTCTTCAAAAATATTTGAAATAAAAAAAAAATTGAAAGACATATTTTAAAAATAAAATCTATGAAGTTAACTTTCTTTTTGTGCTACCTTTAGATGCTTAAAATATTATTGATATATAATTATCGTAATTTCATTATATGCTATAGATGCTTATACTTATTTATTAGATATTTGGTTCGTTTTGTTTCAATTAAACTTGAATTTAAAAATGGAATTTTAAGAATACCTTCCAAAATAAATTTTTAACTTATTTTAATATTACGCTTTTTCTCCAAAATGTATTGCTTGTTTTTGGTTGAAATGTACAAGGGGTGATCAAATGAAAAGGTACGAAACGACATAAAAATGAAACAGTTAAATATTTGCATATTCCGCCAAGGGAGAATGTAGCGAGACATCTCGGGATGCCATTGGAGACTCTGACTGGGATCGGATCATGCGCGAGTGCCCGCATGCGCAGGAGAGAGCAAAGGCTCTTATAAAAAGCGGCGTCCAAATGATGCGAGCACAGAAAAAGCATTAACTCCGATGTGTACTGTGAGACACTCCGACGCCTACGCAGGTCCATCAACAACAAAAGACCGGGGCTGCTCACGGAGGGTGTGGTTCTGCTCCATGATAACGCGTGTCCACTCGTCTCCAGAGTCACACAAATGGAACTGGACAAGTTCCAATGGGAGACGTTGGACCATCCGTCCTACAGTCCGGACATGTCACCCTGCGATTTCCATGTGTTTGGTCCACTGAAGAAACACCTGAAAGGAAAGCGCTTCAACTCGGACGACGTACTCAAGGACACTGTGAAGGACTGGGTCGCGTCACAGCCACAGGAATTCTGGGAACAAGGAATCCTGCGGCTTGTTCATCAGTGGGATCGTTGTGCTCAGGCCTATGGTGTATATTTTGAATAAAGTCTATATTTGTACCCACCGTGTCGTTTCGTACCTTTTCATTTGATCACCCCTTGTATATATAAATATTTGTTGAGTAAGCATTCGATTATTTTTGAAGGAAAAATAATCTGATACTTACTGAGTTTTAAACTCAGTAAGTCTTTATATATATATATATGTATATATATAATATCTCGTGAATTAAAACATTTAAATTTTGTAAATTTTTTACATTCAATTTGTGCACTTCGAAAAAAAGCACATTTTTGAATAATTAACTAGTGTAATAAGTGATAGAGAGTGTAAGAAGTAGTTTTATTCCACATTTCAATTACGAATATATTCAGCTTAAATCAAAGTTGAAACTAGTCGCTGAAATTTTGATTCTCTTGGGGAACGATGGTTTCTCGTATTTTCATTCCATTACGCTGCCAGTAATAATTATTTTCCGGAATGAATAACATAGAAACACTCAACGAGCCCAAGAGAAAAGGAAAAAGAGAGATTAGTAACATCTACTTTTGGAGAATGCCAAAAGAACTGTAACTATTTGCGAAGCGATATCAAACCGGAACTGTATATTGAGATAGCTTGAATACCGAAAGGTTCTGTTGTGTATCCCATTGGCTGCAGTTAAGTCCCCAGAGTGTCATCGAGTCTGCCAACCTCCCGCCTGGACAGTAATGATGATATTTCAAATGTGATCAACAATCACATGCCAAATGGGTAAAAGCGTTTCATTTACTTATCCATCTTTCGGCTATCAGCCAAATAGATGGACTTGCATTCCCCAGAGTATGTACCACGTGTCCAGAAATACATTTCTAATAATTTCTCCGAGTTTCAGAAAGTATTTAGGAAACTAAATAGAATTAGTGCTTTGTCTCATGAGATTCAGTTGAGGAAATCCCTTTTAATTTCCTCTTTTTTTATTTTGTTTCGCCTTTACATAATTGTTTTTGCTTAAATCCCCTGGACGTGGGTATAAATTTTCAGATAGAGACTTTTTGAAAATATATATAGGTGCAAAAAATAGATGAACTTTTTTGAAAGTTGCATTCGACTGAAAGAAATCTAACTTTAGTTCTAGTTTCCTTCATTCTACTATCAATTGAAACCCAATGAGAAGTAAAGGGTTGAAAAACCATTTCTTTTCTATGAATCGACTTTTTTTATATCTTGATATACATTTAGGTAACTTATTTGAATCCAAAAATAATAAACTTTTGTTTACTTTTTTAATTTTTTATTTGATCCAACTTACTTTTCAAAATTTAGTTGTTATTCTTATTAGGGCATAAAATAAATAAAGAAATTCTTGAAAAAAGAAATCAAAAGTTTGAATTATTTAATGAAATTCTTATATTTTAACTTATTTGGGTTCTAAATACTTTTTGTACTTATCCCTTAAAATGCAATTCAAATATAAGATTTGAAATTCATTAAGACTTGAAACCTACATCTTCCAGGCTTTCAGTGAAAACGTTGCATAATTACCAAGTACCACTAATTAATAAAGAAAACCGTTCTCATTTAGAAAAAAATGACAGATTTCACTGCTGTTTAGGAAATGTGCTAAATAAAATTTGTTAAATGGGTTAAATCAAATATTTGAAATGTGTCAAAATGTTTCAAAGCAATTTAACATACCTTTTAAATAAAGAATATATTTAATTTGCTTTATATTATTTTTGCACATAGGTCAATAGCGTGTCATGAGTTCGATCCCAGTACCACTAAAGATCCGCCGTGTAGGGGAGCGATGCACGTTAAATCTGTCGAGAGCTCAAACGTCCTCCCGTTGGTGTGGTGTGGTAGTTAGGAGAGGGCGGTGCCAGCTCAGGTGTCGTCCGCGTCACTTGACCATGGTTCAAAATGACGTGGACCGTCGCCAAAAGCCCTCGTGTTGCTAATTCAGTGCGACGTTAATATTCTCTCTCTCTCCCTACACACAGGTCAAAATTACACCAAGCTGTTGTTTTTTAACAAGCATCGTAGATACTTTCTTCTGAATAGTTTTTTATTGATTACCATCTTGTGCGGAAATTTGGGGGGAAATTTTGTTATAATTCAATGGGTGTTCAAAATTAAGAAAATATTCATACTGAATTGAATTTCTTGAAAAGTACTTAACAAAGATGTTAGAGCTAATGTGCTTTTAAACCCAGATATAAGTTGAAGAAAATAATTTATGGAAAAATATTTAAAAGCCCATAAGCAAAAACAGACCTGTAGATACCTTCGGCGTCGATTAGTTGAAACTATTTTTATGTCACTACCTTTACTGAAAACAAGATCTGATATCTATATGGCTCCTATTTACGGTAAGACGATTGTTGGAATTAAGAGGAGTCCCATGCATACGCAAAATCGATCAAATCTTTGAACCTCAGTTCACTATCAAGTGGTTGTTTAAAAGACGTATTTCCAAGTATACCGTAAGCAACCATCCCCAAAGGATTAAATAAAGCAAATACGAGGGAAAGTTGTATTAATGTCACACTATAAAGCTGCACGAGGTCTATTGGAGACAGATCTCATCATTTGGAACCATGATCAAATGAAAAGGACTACACCTGAGCCATGTGGCACCTCCTCTCTGAACTTCCACACCAACGATAGGATGCTTGAACCTCAACACATTTAAAGAGCCCCTCTGCAGGGTGGGTCTTGAGGGGTACTAGGCTAGAACTCATGACACGCTAACCACGAGTCCGTGGCTTCGACCATTAGACTATCACGGACCCAGTTATTCCATATGAAATAGCATAAAAGGCTTACTGCTTTATATCATTAGCTTAATGAACTTGGAAATTCTATTCATGACAAGGACATAGATGCGCATGATAAAAAAGAGGAAAAGTTCCTTAAACAAGGGTATCATTTTACAAGCACTGTAAACACAGAAATGGAAGAAAAATGGGAAGAAAGTCCCTATCTAATGTCCATAAATAAAAATCTATGCTTTGATATTTTAATCTGATATCTAGCAGCATACATTGTTGAAATCAACAATCATGAAAAATCTTTACCTCTGTCAGAACTCGTAAGAATCGAGATTGATTAAAGTCATAAAAAGTGAACAAACGGGTTGTAAATAATTACAAATAGGACTTTATTACATATACATCTGAAAATTAATTCTCCAAAGTTCTTAACTTTGTTGAAACTGAAACACATATAAGGCTAGAGACTATTGGCCAATATTACAAGTAGCTTTCATAACTTGAGGTCAGAGATTGGTAATCAATTCGCAGAGCTTCCTGGATAACAAAGCAATAGTTCTTCATAACAGAGTGACTGATATTCAAATATTGAGCAGTTTATATCATCATTCTTCTTTTAGAGACATCTTATTAGCATCATATTAGATAATTTTATCATTCAAATTATATGATTCTTTTCATTTTGCCACACACACATTTAAATTTAAATAGTAAACTTAGCATTAAAATTCGAGAGAGGGGTAATTCGACCCGCGATCTTTCCTTAAACTTGAAAAGTCATTAAATACACTGCTGGCCATAGTAAATGCAACACCCTAAAGGAAGCACGCAAATAACATGAAATTTACAACATGCATTAGCGGAGGTGAGATACGCAAATGATTAGAATTTCAGCGCAGACACACATCACGCACGCCTGTGGTGACACCTCAATTTACTATTTAAGGCTTGCAGACTTCGACGATTTCAAGTTCGGCAATTGTGTTTTTCTTGTGTTTTTTTCAAAAAACGATCAGTTATGTCTCCTAGAAAACAGCGATCAGCTTTTGATCAAGTATCCGAGTTCGAAAGAAAGGATAGCGGCCTACCGAGATTGGGAATTATCTTTCAGGAAAATCGGTAGTCGTGTTGGACGAAACCAAACAACTGTAATGTGGATATGTGACCATTGGATGCAGGAGGGTACGACGAACCGACGTGGTCGATCACATCCACATCAGTACACCACTTCACGTGAGGACAGGCAAATTGTGCGCATGGCAGTGACGGATCGCTCAGTCACAACACGAACCATAGCACAGCACATTGAGTCTGTAACGCATCATTCAGTGTCTACGCGTACCATTCGACGCCGCTTACAGCAGAGTGGTCTGTCCGCAAGACGTTCATTGCTTGGTCTACCCTTGACGCAGAACCACAGACGTCTCCGCCGCCAATGGTGCGATGAAAGAAGGATGTGGGCAGCAGAATCGAATGAAGTTGTCTTTACTGACGAGTCAGGCATCTGTTTGCAACACCACGATGGTCGGATTCAAATCTGGAGACACCGAGGAGAGAGGATGCTGAACAGCTGCGTTATGCACCGCCACACTGGTCCTACACCGGGTATTATGGTATGGGGTGGTATTGGATATCACTCTCGCACTCCTCTAGTACGCATTGCCAGCAATTTAAACAGCCAGCGCTGCATCTCCGAGGTGTTGGAGCCAGTTGTCCTTCCTTACCTTCAGGGCTTGGCCAGAGCCATATTTCAACAGGATAATGCGCGACCACACGTAACACGCATTATCCAAAGGTTCTTCGTCAATCACCAGGTAGAATTTCTTCCCTGGCCGCCTCGCTCTCCGGATCTTTCGCCGATTGAAAACATGTGGTCCATGATTGCTCAACGATTGACCCAGATTACACCCCCAGCTGCCACACCAGATCAACTTCGGCAATGTGTTCAAGCTGCTGGGTCTGCTGTACCCCAAGAACACATCCGAAGTCTCTTTGAATCAATGTCGAGGCGTGTGGCAGTGGTGATCTCCAACAATGGCGGCTACTCTAGCTACTGATTCTGGCAGGATTCTTCACTTCACAGAAGTCTATAAATTTAATCATTTGATACTTGGTCAACATGTTATCTAAAAAATAAATTTTGTTGTGCTATCTCTTGTCTTTCTTGGTGTTGCATTTACGGTGGCATGCAGTGTAGTTTCCATTTCCAAATAATTTGAAAACTTACAAATCATTTTGAAATAAATTCAAGATATTACCTCACGAAATATTTTGCTAAATATTTATTGTAAAGTATAGCATTTGTCCTTGAACTGATAATTATTTTGGTATTATTTATAGAAATGCTACGAAAAGAGAAAAATGTTGGCATTAATTGAAGTAAGAATGGTGATCAATAAATTTTAGTAGTTTGGTTGCAATTTTTTACCCTGATCATTACACCTTTATCAAATGCAAACTTTTACTGAAGGAATATTTCTTTTAAGGTGTTCTGGTGTGGCTATTAAAAAAACCGAGACTAATTCTATAAAACATTTTATTTTGATTTCATACATATTTGCTTATTATCACCTTCAATATACTCCCCTCCTCTATCCCTACAATACTCCATGTGAATCTGCCATTGTTCGAAACAGTGATGCAAGTCTTCTTGTGTCAGCTCTTTTGGGATGCATGACGGTTTTTCTTTTAAGGTATCAGAACAGGTTCGGAGTACTTAGCATAGTAAAACATTATAAATGCTCTTTTAGGACTCAATACCAGTAAATATTACTATTAAACTATCAAAATTTAAAATAAATTACCTGAATTTTACAAAAATCACAATTATGAGTGAAATTTTAGCAATATTTTTGAAAAACTTGAAAGCAGTTAGAGAAAAAAGTAATAATCATATATTAGTAAAAGTATTACTAAAACAAATTAGATGCATTTATCTAGAAAATGTACTAAATTTTAATATTTTACTAAAATTTGAAAATTTTAGAGTAAACATTATAAGAAATGTTACATTTTTATGAGACCATTATTTAAATAACAAGCCATAACTCAAAAAGTATTCATACAATAAAAAATATTTTAGTACATTCTCTAGAAAAACATAAATATCAAGTTCAAAAAGTATTATAGAAATACATTCGTAATATTTTGAGTTATCAGACTTGCCATGATAGATTTTGAGCAATTTAAATGCCCACTTCTGGTAGATCAAAAACACACTTTCGGTTTTTCTAAATTTATAAAACTGATTGTGTAACTTGGCGTCTAGGTAGAGTTGAAACAAAACAAAGTATGTTTCGTAAAGTCAAAAGATAGATCTATTCAATAAAATAAAAAACAAAAATATCTGTCTTGACTGAATTTGGTCCTTTTCAAGTGTTCGGATACCTTAAATATTGACTCAGATCTTGTTCTTTTTAATGCAGATTTCATCTTAGGAAACAGAAAGATACAACGAATCAAACGGTTGGTCTAAGGCTAGGATGTACTTAAATAGAAACGTCTTGACATACAACGTGGAATGAGACAGCGCATTGCCTTGGTGGAGAACCCATGACTTGTTCTTTCACAAATCGGGTAGTTTTCCCCCTAATTCTTTGATGGAATTTTGTAAAAAATGAAGAGAGTAATATAAATTAATAGTTTTGTCGTGAAACATAACCTCCCCTAAGATTATCATCTCCCCGTCTAGTGTTACTCGTTTCTGGACGTGTAGGCGGGTTAACGAATTCAAAAGACATCTTTACAAATCACTATATTTATTGATACCTCTTAATCAAGGAAGGTTACATATACACTATTCAAATTTAAGAACAATAAAACACAGTGGAGAATGAGAAGGGGTCACTAATTGCGGAACTACGAAATCTGAACTGAATCCACGAAAGATCAGCGCGTACAATTACAGCTAACACACGTACACGTATATACAATTTCTAAGTCACTAACCTGATTCTTAAACTTCGGCAGGTCCGTCTTGTTGAATACTTGGATTCCGGTTGGATCGGATAAAGGTTAATATTCACTCTTGGATTTAGGAATTCAATCTTCAGCTTTGCTTGTAGCTTTACTACACACTAAATTTATTAACGACTGCGAGTTGATTTCCCGATGCTTCGATTCACTTTACTTTAAAAATCTACTTCTTCACTTTACAACTCTTTCTCATTTCATTTCATTCTCCGATGATAATCTTAGTGGAAGTTATATTTCACGACAGTTTGACCATCAAGAATCCAGTAACAATACTCAGTCCTATAAATATTGGAGAAAAACTAACCATCATTGCTTTGAATTTGATTTGCTGATTCCAGTAAAGTTCTCGGTGATGATGAGGTCTTCCAGTGCATGAATTGGAGCTTTGTTTTAGGATCATATGTAAAAAAACATGATTCGCCACAGGTTATTATCCTTTCCAATAAGTTTGGCTATTTTCAGTGAAATTCAAAACATCAATATAAACATTTTTGCGAGCTTCTTGTTGCTCAAACGTGAGAATTTAAAATACCATTTTGGCACAAGCGTTTTGCATGCCAAATTTGTTATGCAAAATCTGCCGTACGGCTTCTTTGTCTATCCCTACAGTTTCAGCAATAACTCGAATACTTAACCTACGAATGAAATTACCGATATCTTGGATATTATCATACGTTTTTAACATGAAAAGATGAATCGGGCGTGAACATCCTCTTGGCCATTTTGAAAACGCTTAAACCACCCAAAAATGCGCGTACACGATAAACCTTCATTGTCATATACTTCTTTTGATAAATTATAAGTTTCAATAGCATTTTTTCCAAGCTTCATGTGGAATTTCTCAACAATGCGTAACTCTATTGCTCTCATTTTTGCAAAACAAAATAGCAATTCTAATGCGAATAAAGGCTAAGGCGGATTTATTTACAGGTACAAGTGGCACTGTATTCGAAAGAGACGCTGGAGTTTGTCACAATGCTTACTTTTTCTGCAGTCTCGTTATTTAATAGCATATTTGAATGTGTTTTTCCTCAATCTAATGATCTGGGGAAATCATAAAAATATAAATTAAAGTTTACCAAGAAAGTAATTCCTTTCTTTTTGCAGTTCATACCTAATGATACTACAGGTAATCTAAACACTAACCAACATTTAAAACTCAAACAATTAATATGTTTCTTTTTTATAATATCCCTCCATATACTATAAATAAAGTTTAAAAAAATACTTATGATGCATTTCTTTCTACTAGAGAAAATAGCTTAATTAAAAAATGAGAAAATTAGGCTTTTTATTACTACCATTCGACGTAAAATCTTACTGCATATGGTAAGCAATATATTGTGTAAAATCAAATTATAACAACGCGCCCTAAAGAGAACTATTTGAAGCTGTGGTTGCCGAGGGTTCATGGTCACGTGCATTGTTAATTCACAGGTTCGAGTCCCGACGACACCTGATGCGTAGAGAGGCTGATTTACGTTAAATCTGTCAAAGTCCTCCCGCGTTGAGGTGAAATAAAGAGAAGGGTGACGACTCAGATGTCATCCTCGTTACATGACTATTGATCAAAATTAAAAGGGATGCCGCCTTCATGTTGCTTCAGAGTGGGACATAAATTAAAATCAAATTGAAGTGACGTTTTTAGTTTCTCCTTTAAGTTAGTTTTTCCTTTAAGTGTTAATATCATGCGTTTCGAAATCATTTGAATTATTTCTGTCAACATTTCTTTGCGTCATAAAATGACCAGTATTATTTACCAAATATAAATTAAAATTTATCTTAGAGAGAGGTATTATGTATTATATATATATATACTCGTTCCTGTTTATCTACACGCCTTTTTAAACGTTTCCATAACTGGGACCTCATAACTATTTTTGTTGATTTTCATGGACACGATATGTTCAGAGATATCATGCATCAACCAAATCTTCAACAAAAAACATAACTTTAAAAGTTTATTTCAGAAATAAAATGTGTGAAGGATGCGTGTGTCCTATAATACGAATTCATTTGACACGCCACGATACAAATCTCTAAAACTTTTATCCAATAAAAGGAAAGAGAACAATTTAATTTTCTGTATTATAACCTGTGAGTATGTTTCTTTTTCGTGAAAAGAATAAAAGCACATAAAGTAGCCTAATAAAGAGTAAAAAAGATTCACATCATGAACGCGAAATTTCATTCGCAGGTATAACTCCACGCCTCTAAACCAACGGTCCATGACTAGCGTTGTTATGGTTACTGATGCTCGATCGGGCTACTTTTAATGGATCCCACTGACTAAGCTAAATAGTCATGTAAGTTCACATTCCCAAGTGCACAACTAGTCTCCAGGTGAGTTGCATTGATGTATCCAAATTTTGTACGAAAGGAACATTTTTTAATATTATTCTATTTGAACTACATAATTTTCTTTTAGATTCCACTAAAAGGAAGAAACCATAACCCAATAAGAAGGAGAGTTTTTTAAAATCAAAACCTAATTAATTCATATCCTCTTTTAAAAAACTATTTACATAAATAAATAATGTAAGTGAAAAATGATTATTATTTTCCAAAAAGTTACGTAAATGCGTAGAGTTATTGGCGATTCTCTAAATTTTCAGTTATTTTATTTTAAGCTTAACATCAAATCATCAATGATTTTTTGTAAACAACATCGAATCCTTATAATTTCTAATAATATTTATATTCAGTCAAACTACTGGAGAATTTCACATATCAGCTAAAATTAATTCATTTTTTATACCTTTTTTTGGATTAAATTTGATTTGTAATCTGACCAAAATGTTTTTCAATTAAGTCAGTTTAATATCTGCTGAATATAAATCAAGCATGAGGTAAGACTTTAAGTGAAGCACAGAAACACCATTTAAGTTATTCATAAATATTCTGTGGAATTTAATTGTTTGAGACTCAATAGTATATTTAACTTTTATTTTTTGTATTGAATTAATTACAAAATAATAGCTTTGTGTGTATGTGTGTGTGATTTTAATTAATATATTCTTAAAATTTCAAAAATATCGTCATTATTTTCTGAAAACTGGGCTTAAGAACTATTTTCTAAAATGTTCGAAATACTTTGTTTCGATCTTGAAAAATATAAATGTTATTTTTCTCTTATCCAAATGTAAGCAAATGAAGGCACTTACTTTTAAAAATTTCTTTTGATGTGCTTTATCTAGTAAAATCAATGATCCTATGTATCTAAATGATATTGTACACAAGGCTTAACGAAAATTTATATCGTAGTAATGGAGACATTGAAACTTATTTCTGATGACACAAACTTATACCTGGTAGATTCCTTGTAAAATATGTTCCTGCCTTTTGAATTTAAATTTCATTGCACTGTTTTTTCTATAGCAGTGATTTTCAGTAACAGTGACAGTATTTTTTTCCTCTTTCGGCTTATAATAATGAAACAGCTTCGCTTAAAAAGCTTAATTGTCTGAAGAAATTAAGACTTCATTGATCTTTCTAAGATCAAAAGAGTTACAAAGGATTTGACAATTATCTAAAAAACGATTAGGTTACTTTAAATCCTTGTTGTGTGTCTCTTTTAATTAAATAAGAGATCACAATATTTTTATTTAAAAAGTTAATATTTTCCCTTTTAAAAACAGTCGATTAATTTTATTGCGTATCTCACCGAAACGACAGAAACATTTTAAGAAGAAACAGTCTGAAATAATCAAATTAAATACATCTATTAAGAAAAGAAAAGAAACTGGAACGTAATTTATAAAGACTACGTATAAAAAGAAGAAATTAATTTTAATAACCCGTATAGAATGACTTTCAACTGGGGGGGGAGGGGAAGGAAAGCTTTAAATATAACTTTTATATTCATGTAATCATTCTGATAATTTTCCAGTACATTCATTTTGAGATCGTTAGCTCCAGAATTTTCTTTGCTTAAAAGAAAAGGATACAGAAAAATTTTATGACATTCGCTTTTCTTAATTTGATAATATCTTTCATCTATGACAATAGCCATAAGCTAAGAGTTTTGTTTCTATTTAATTTTCTTATATATATATAAAAGAAAGAAAATTAAAGAAACAAAAAAAAGCCTATTAGATAGGTATTTATACGAACAATTAAACATTTGCAGAAAAGAAACAAAATTTAGGCAAAAGATGCTAGTTATGACGGGAAAAACCATTATTAAATTGTTTTGTGTTTTTTAACTTTCATGCAATCAGAAAAATAATTACAAAATTTTTTACGAAATGATAGATGGAACATTTCTGGGATTTAAGGCTATTAAATTTTTAATTTCCTTTACTTTTATCATTGAATTTTGTCGAAGTTTCTTTGAAGAAATCATATAAATAATTTTGACTGAAGTATATAAAATCTAATAATTTTGCGAGTCTCGAGAACTGTAAAAAGGATTAAATATCAATTGATGAGATCCTTTTTTTGCAAATGAAGCAATATGTTTTAGTGAGAAAATAATTGTTACAAAATATTTTCTTCTAAAAAAATTCAGTCTAGCACACGAACAAACAAGTTTTAATATAATTTTTTTGTGCTGTTTGTTTGTTTGTTTGGGGGGGGGGGAAGGGTCTTCTTTTTTTCTTCGGATTTCTTTTAAGGAAATACTTATAGTTTTCTATGACTGTACTGTTTTTTTAAATGCGTTTATTTGTAAGCAATGCCTTGCTATTAAAAATAATTTTTTTTACAGACTTTGTATTTGCATGGAGTAACATTAAAACACCATTAAAAAATCATTTCAATAGTGACATTAAAACCAGCCAACATATTTCATCCTGTTAGTTCCAGAAAATTTGTACATGACTCATAGATAACGTATCTGTTTTTGAAAAGCTTAAAAAAATTGGATTCACGAACAGGTTTTTTGAAAAATAATAAAAGTAGAATAGATGTTTGGAAGAAGCCCAATTCACATTACTACATATTTTTGATATTGTGGATTCGGCCACCATAAAATATTAATGAGAATTTGTGAGTTCCTGAATACCAACACTCTCCACCTTTTCAACTTGCCTCATATGCTGAAGGTTTGAGAATGTACATATTTCATAATCTATTTCAGATAAAATTATTAGAAGATAGCATTCGATAAGCTGATATTTACTTTCATTAACAGAAGCAATGATAATTGATAACAAAATTTTTACTCTACTTTTTTTTTGTTATTTTAATCTAAACTTAGTTTGTATGTTAATTTTGACCTACTTTTAGTCATAATTTAATGAACAAACATTTTCAATCGCAAATCAAGATAACCACTTCAATCAGTTCCTCGGTACGAGATAATGTAAAGGATTTAACGAAAGAGCACCTTTATATGCTTTATGAGAAACATAAAAATTTGTATTGATAGAGGGAATTTTCGTTTGTAATGCTTTAGGAATAAAATATCTCGCAGTTGGAATTTTGATAATATCAACTTAAGGATGATAACATAAAACTTGAAAATGTAAACTATTGATATAGTAAAACTGTTGCTTTTATGAAATGGGAAATTCTTCTTAACATGTATGAAATTTATTTAAAAATTGAATGAAAAACAGAACTCTTAAAATAATTTTTGGGAGTATAACGAAAGTTTAAAAAAGTTTACTGTAGAATTTCTAGAGTTTTGTTTTTCTCTTATTTCTGCACAAAAATTTTCAGAAAGAAGAGTAATAGTCTTATTAAGAATATATTTTCTTAAAAAATTGTAACTTAATTGTAGATTAAACTCAAAAGGATTAATATAGAAAAAAGCCTTTAAAGATTTCATTTAAAGAAGAGGAATGGAAAAAATATATTATTAGAAGCGTTCGTCCTAGCGCTTTCTATTTCCTTAAATCTATTAAAGAATGAAAATTATCAATTTTTTTTTTTTACTATCTATCTGGCTGAAAATTATCTATTAAAGGACAATTTTCTTTTCTTATCTCATTAAAGCAATAAATATTCAACAGAAAAGAAGTACATAAATAAATTACTAATTATAGTAACTTGATACCACATAGCACAAGCTATATTTGTTTTTAATTCTCTTTCAAGACCTTATTATAACAATATTTATGTTTTTCAAACTATGTATATATAAATATTGTCCTTGTCCATTGTTTTTCTGCTCCCATAAAATGGATGGTGTAAAAAGAATGTGAGAATGAAATAAAATATGTTCTAACCGTATGTACATAATAGTGCCATAAGTTTTAATAAAACTAAAAAGGAGTTAAAATAAAATAAAAAGAAATTGCAATCACACAAATTTAAAATTAAATTTTTTTAAAGTTTTAATTTCTATTTAAATTTAACACATTACGCCTTTTATTCAAAATGATCCCCTTTTGACTTCACATGGGCTTTAAATCTCTTTGGCCATTCTTCTGGAGAGCTTAAAGGAAGTTTCCCTCGCGCTTCTTTCCTTCAAAAACGTTCAAATGGGTTGCCGTCTTTTTTTCTTTTCTTTTTTTGGATGACCACAATTGATATTCGAGGGGATTGAGAGCCGGGCCGCTGGAACGCCAATCTTAGTGTTCTATGTAAAAACAGTCTGGCACACTCTCTTTCAATAACCACTGAGTCATCTTCAACTAATGAGCAGGAGCAAAAAATTGTTGAAAAATCCAGCTGAACTGGTTTAGATTCAGAGGCCTCGCTATTCATTCTAATTTAGTTTCTTGATACATTTTTGCCGTAGTTTTCACCTCTTTCACTCAAAAACGAATCTTTGAGACCCATTCACAGCTGACACCCCGCTAAACTATTATGAAGGCCAGATGATGAGCTCCCTGCACGCATTTTTTCTTTTTCTTGACCATTCCTCGTGTAAACATGCTGGCAGTTGAAAGACTCTTTCTAGAGACTAGTTTAAACTTTCCTAGGTTAACGAACCCCGTCCAAAAATGCTAGATGATTTTCAATGGTATGATAAGATCTTAATATATTATTAATGATCAAAGTTTTGCATTTGTTATATAAAATTAGATATAATTTTATATTTTATTTTACTTTTTTCATCTTTATTTTCTTACTGAAACCATTTTTAATGCGTTCTTTATTTAGAAATTCTATTCATTATAATTATTGATCATGTTCAATTTAATCGAACTACTATAGTCCATTTTATACTGAAATTCGTAATTAATGGGGAACTAAGTCAAATTCTTTGAGAATGCTTATTAGTTAGATTAGAATTGATGTCACAGTTTTATAGATAATTCTTCCCTTCGACACCAAAATCGAATCACTGGTACTTTTCTTTAGCATTTTAAACAAGACATTTTTTTTTTTAAATTTTCTCTTAGAAAAGCAACAGATTTATATGTTTGCGACGATTCTTTAAAGTTTACCAGATGCAAGAGGCTAATAGTAAATACAAAAAGAAAAAAATTGTAATCTATCTTTGAGCTGCAGCACTTTTGCTTACTTTTCTGATATAAAATTTTAAGAAAACAGAGCAAAATTTGAGCTGATGTTACGAGAACTTCTATTATTTTTTTTACTTTAGAAACGCCAAGAAAGTATTTTCAGAATTTTCTTTATATATATATATATATATATATAATGTTCAGAAATTCACTTCGAATAGTGCAGTGTTTGATATTCATGCTCCTTGTTCAGCAAAGCAAATACTTTACTGTGAGGGCATTCTCACCATTAAATTAGTTATTTCCTCAGTTACCTGGAAAAAGCGAATGAGAGGAACACACTATATTTGTCATTGATTATAGGAATAAAGTATGACCATAGCAGTTA
This sequence comes from Trichonephila clavata, assembly GCA_019973975.1. Taxonomy (NCBI): domain Eukaryota; kingdom Metazoa; phylum Arthropoda; class Arachnida; order Araneae; family Nephilidae; genus Trichonephila; species Trichonephila clavata. The sequence continues at coordinate 54,949 of BMAO01034921.1, forward strand.
CTGCAGCATTAATGGAAAAACTAGTACCCATACAAGTGCATAATTTACGCTTCAGAAGATAAATTATTTTGCCTAATTCTTTTGCGTAGGATGGATCGTATTCGCTTCGTGATTTAATAGGGTACCTGCTGTTGCATATTAATTTTTCGATAGAGCCTTTAGGAAGTGTTCATTTATTCGCAAAAATACAGAAAAAAAACAAGATTTTGTGATTAAATCTTACCATATAGATATCAGTAAATCGCTTTAAAACAGCGGCGGACATCATCAACAGGGGCTACATTGAGAAACTTTTAACGTTTACTACAAAGGAAATGATTTAAACATCTTCATATACTAAAAGTGAATTGGTTTTTCTTATCCTGTAAAAAGACTTAAATTTTTTTACTTCGGTATATGAATAATTTTCTGTCCATACGATAAATGAAAATAGCTCAAAAATTTTTTATGCGTAACCGACACTTAAACATATGTGCAATTTTATCTTTGAAATTAACTGCATTTTTTTCATTTAAAAATATTCTTTATTTTTACCAAGCAAATATTTTTTAAAAATACGATTTTTTAATGAACGAATGGAACTTCTTTAAAGACATCTGATTTTTATTATTTTTAACAGAAAACTGCTAATAGTTTATAAGTACAATTTAAATATAGCCATTGTTAATGAGGGATAGGTTTGAATGCTTTGCTTTTAGCCATGAAAAAAATCGAGCCTATATTAATTCATTAATTTTTTCACTATCACAATGTATATAAAAACTATATGCAACTTTCATATATATAGTATTTACTCTTTATTATTCAAGAGTTAAGTAATTAATTTACAAAATCTAAGACTTTATAATTTTCAACTATAAACATCAACTAAATTTCAAGAATTAATAACAATTTTCTACCACCTGTATCTTAAAAGCATAAATTTTCAAAAAAAACATATGCAACTATCTTAATTTCAATATATATAGCAATTTTATATTTAAATATAAAATTCTCAAAACTACATAGTCTTTGCATGTTTCAGACACAAACACAACCTCTCTGTTTTTTCCTGTGTAGTATATTTTACAGAAGTAGGTTTTTCATTGAATAAAACTGACAACGCAACTCCAAAATTTTTTATTTTGTGATGAATGTTTTCCTCCCACTTATGCTTGATTCAAATTTTGTTTATTTCGTTGATTCTAAAACTATTTTAAAGGGGTTTCTTTCAATCTACAGTTATTTTGCACGAAACAAACCGAAAATGAAGAATGTTTCAAGTGCTAAAATTATTTCCTAGCAATTTCATTGTTATAGAATAAGTAAAATGTTGAAAAAATATCAAGATAAAGCACACAAAAAATTGCATTTTAAAAAAATATATTAAAAACCCATTATTTATTCCCATTGAATGACAAATTTTCGATGGAGCTGAAAGGCATTAATAGTGTTTTAGACCAGTGATTCCCAAAGAGGTCTATATAGACCCCTAAGGGTCTATGACGGCCTGCAAGGGGTCCAACTCAGCGAAAAAATAATTTGGGGGGTCCATGAGGTGTAAATGGGGATCTACGATAGATTAAACTAGATCAGGACTTTAATTTTAAAAGAAAATTTAATCAGGTGGAAACGAGATTTATTTGCTAAATTTAATGAGATTCATTTGCATTACACAGCGAGAGCATGAATTTTAATAAAAAAGGACCATCATTTCAGTGTTTCATGCGAGAATTAAGGTGAAGGAGTATAATAATGGTCATCGCGAATTTCACCAGTTTCTCAATTTGTCACTGACAATCTGCTAGGAAAATGGAGTTTTAACTAGCTGTTAAATTTTAAAAGTCCTTTATTCAGATATTTAAACTAGGTTTGAGATTGCTTTGACTATGGTAACACTTCAATAAACAATGAGTTCTTGAGGTCACATTGAAAAAAAAATTGTCAATTACAAGAGGATCTGATCGGAACAACCTTAACGAAGATCTTAAAGTAAAGTTTAGAAATGGATGTCAGTAGTTTTGGCTTTAAAAAGATATACGTTATTTATCCCTAATTATGGAGCATCTTGCGAAAGTTTTTAATTGCTTTTCCTAGAGAAAAGGAGTTTCAACGCGGTTGCCAATCTCCAAAACAAAAACAGAAAAAAAAGAAAGAAAGATTGGACTAAACTAAAACTAAAACTAAGGACCGAGGAAATTTAGGGTTAAACATAATAAGAGATTGATGCCAAATATTGAACATTTGTTATTGAAGCATCAGATTCATCCCACTCTTCAAAAGCGTTTGTTTGTTTCTCGGTTATTTTATGTATTAATTTAATTTTAATTTTATTAATTAACATGTATTTCTTAAATTTTAAACACTATACCCACTACAGTTTGAACCATGAAACTTTTAAAGTAGTGCTACACCAACTTTAAAAAGACATTTAAGTTAATAAATTAATTATATTATAGGGGTCTACTCAAAACCGAAAAGCATGGCAAGGGGTCTATGAGACAAAAAAGTTTGGGAAGCTCTGTTTTAGACCGTTCAGTTCAAGCAGATATAATAAACAGAAAAATGTAGAATAATTTCAAAACCAGTTTATTCACAAAAACTTAGCAAGAAAACGATATATTACAAATAAATCTTTAAATTACAAGCAATTTTCGTAAATAATTTTTAATTTTGTAAGGAAAAGTTATGTAAAATACGTAGAATTATACTTACCAACTATCTTTCATTACAAAATACTTTTATTAGATTGAAAATAAGAGCTTTTACAAACTCGATTAGTTTAAATTGCATAAAATATTAAAATAGTCAATTAAAATAAGAATTATAATAAAACTAAACTCTCTGAAGTTACAAATAGTTCTCTTTATGAAAATATTCTAAAATGAGTTTTCTTTATGTTTTCTTTAAATATTGCGTTACAAGAAAATAGATTAATAAATAAATGAAAATCTGTAATTTTCTTCTATATCGTTCTTATACATTTCTAAATTAAAAAAGTATTCCTTCTATTTTGGACAATTTATTTATAAAACAATATTATTTACACGAACTTTTATCGTTTTTTAAAATAATAATAGGATGAAAAAATATATTAAAATTTTTTCGTGAAGCGCGTTTTAAGGGCTTCTTCAAGTGAGGTGTCAAATTTACCATTATCTGAAATTTTTTCAGTACTTAATACAAAAATGTTTCCCATAGGTTATTCAGCCATTGAATATTTCAACAACAGATATTTTTAACATGAATAATTTTTAATAAAAAATGTCGAAAATGAAAACAAAAATTCGATTAAAAAAGTATTCATTACATTAACAGAGACAACTTAAGATCCAGTTAAATATTTTATCAATCGAAATGCAGTCGACTCTCGATAATTCAAAGTTGGAGGGACCAATGAAAAACTTCAAATTATCAAGAGTTTGAATTATCGAGACAAAACTCCCAAAATACACGAAGAGAAATTTTTCAAGCACATTTAAATTTGAAAATATGTAATAAAACAACAATTGTACATATGTATAAAATTATTTTAAAGAATTTTTAAAAGTGCATATTATATATATATATATATATATATATATATCAAAGTTTATATATATATATATATAAAGTTTATATAAATATATATATATATCAACTTTGTTGATTATATATATATATAATCAACAAAGACAATGTTTATTTTCTTTTATTCATGGTCACAAATATATGAAATGCAATATCTCTTAAAATAATTAATAGACACGAACACACACATAGAAGAAGCAACAAGCAGCAGCGACGAGGAAAAGTTGTTGACAAGCAGGCAAAGCACAAAGAGAGAGAAAGCACCCAGCACTCTTAGCTTTTAGACTGAAGGTGAAGGTCGTACGACTCTTTTCTATCAGGAGTCGTGATTGATTGCAAATGCGCGCAAACAATTAGATTACGATTCAGATTATAACAGTCTCGTACCAAAGAATTAGAAAATAATGTAGCGGAGTAGAGTTACAGCATAAATCTTATTCAAAAGTTAACAGTCCTTTATCAAAAGAATACATACTGTACCCAATTAATCTTTTCTGACGAAAAAATCTGTTTAATCTGTTATCGATCCCCTCCCCAACACCATTGGTTCTTGAAGGCAGGGTCCAGTCTAGCCCATTCCTTATTTGGTGTCACACAAATGAGTCATAAATCGTGATGACGCAAAATCCTACGCATCTTTTCTTCACAATCGCCCTCTCTGAAAACATGTGGCCACTTGTTAAATGAAACGGCTGAAAACAAGTGCGGCCAGTTTATAGTCCTCTTGAAGAAGGAAAGCAGCACAAGTATATTTTTGCTTGAGGAACCAGGAAAAACAAACAAGTGGTGACAGACAGATGGTCATCTAAGGGACTACGTTACAGGAGAAACACGAAGAGACAATACGACACAAAACATGTAAGCTCCAACCTGTTTGCTACAGAACTCTACATGATAGTGAGTGCTCGAATTATCGAGAGCTATATAAAATAACTTTGAATTATCGCGTGTTGTTGTCTGGCCAGCCACAGATTTTACTTCGAAATAATGAGTGTACCAAAACGTATTATTTTAGTTTGAAATATCAAGAGTTTTTCTAGGGGCTGAGCATATACTTCGAATTAGCGAGAGGTTCGTATTATCGAAGGTTTGAATTAGCGAGAGTCGACTGTATCTTTTAACGAAAAATGTTACTGTAAAACCTCTCAAAGTACTTTCACTTAAATATCCATGAATTTGTTCCATAAATATGTAATCTTTTATTTTTTTAAAACATGATTTATTTATGACATAAGAAAATTATATCAAAAATCCCTTGAAATAAATTTTCCTCAAACACAATAATTTTTGCTCAGAAGGTATTGAGATATTTAACGCTTTTGTGATTACTAGACAATATCCTCCTAAGTAGGATTGCAATATCGGACCAAAAGTTCAACACCGGTATTCAGTATTTTTTAGATCTTAATACCGGGATACCGGTCTTAATACCGGTAGTAGAAATTTTAGGAAAAGAAAGAAAATATAGGTGTTTCTTTGTTTTATTTTCCAATTTCATTAGAGAGTGTAAATATCACAAAAAATTAATTTGTAATTTATAAATTAGAACTGTATATAAAGAATCACAAACGAGTAAGAAAACATCTTAATTATTTAATTCACAAAAAAAATGTAAGTATCACTATTCTGTCTATGGTACTATTACAAATTCTTGAAATGTGATCTTAAAAAACATAATACAATACATTAATTGTACTGTCACTAAGCCTGGTACGCAATTATGTGCAAAAATTACCAGCTGTCGAAAACGCTTTTTCAGCATCAACGCTAGTTGATGGTATTGTTAGCAATACGTGATATATACTTTTTTCCAAGAGTATAATTACCTCTAAATCTCTCATCTTCAAATAAACCTATTTCTAGTCGGATGGTTTTGAACATAGCTGATTTCTGTATTGTATTTTGGTTTGTTCAAAATTTTTTAGCCCGCTAATTCTAATTTTTGTTCAAGAGACAATTCCTTTTCACTGTCGACATTAGTGTCATAATCATCTTCCGCAACTGTACCGAATTCTTCAGAATGTGGATAAGGTTTGTGGGTAAAACACTTTAAGAAACTTTTCTATAAACTTATTCAAATTTGAATTGGGTAGTCCCTTTTCTTCTTTTTCATTTTCCTGCATAAAATAATGATGATATGTAAATACAAGTATAATGTGCAAATTCAATGTGAATAACAAATTACCAATTTAAAAAAAATCGAAATATTACGCATTTTCTTTACAACTACAACCTTGTTTTCACAGATACGAATATCAGACTACGAATTCTGCGAGTGTGCAGTATCGCTCTGAGCTGTAACAGAATAGTTTTGTCTCGCCTACTTGGATAATTCACATATTTTATTACTTTTCTTGATCGTACGATGTTGTTGTTGGCGTGCCCATGATGTGCATATTAATAAAAAAAGAAGCTTTAGATCGCTCCGAAGCTGTCGGCAACCTCAACAGCTTTATCAGAGAAGATCAAATCTTCTGGGTCTTTGGGGTTCATCTTGAAAAGGCCTGGCTTGAATTGCTGGGCAGCTGAGGATATGTTGTGGATACAGTTGAACATTAGGGCAATTTGGGCAATGATTTGTGTAACTTGTTTGTCCATCTGTTGAGATCTTCATTCCTTTTACGTGCTTTGTTCTAAGTCTAGTTATTGTTGATGCTATTGTGTGATTGCCATTTAGAGCTGGGATGGAATATTTAAAATTATTGTTGAATAACCTTCGGCTGGCAACTGTATTGGCGTCGATGAGTGTCGTAAGGTTAGATGATTGAGGGAAAGTTCTGGATTATTTGGCATGTCTATCAGCTTGCTCATTACCGAAGATATTTACGTGGGCTGGTATCCATTGCACACAGCGTGCAGGATTTCTTTTCTGTGATAATTTTGTCGATGAATATTTTTGTGGCTGATTTGGCACTTGCTCTTCTGGATGGCTTGCAGCTCAAATCTTGAGTCTGTGAAGATGACGATGCCGCTGGATACTTGGAAACTTTTATAAAGGAAAATCTCCAATGCACTCTTGATAGCAATGAGTTCGCTCATGCTCTCTGTTTGGAGAAATAAAGAAGACACCTGCACCTCCTTTATCAAGATTTGAGTCGCATGAGCCGTCAGTGTAGGCGATTGCCAGATTTTGAGTTCGGGTGGTAAGTTCTTCGATGGTATGGTCGCCTTTTTCTTTGATTATCGAGGCAGGTTCTTTTTTAGTGCTGGGCCATAGGAGGTTTAGATTTATTATTGTCTGCGAGTGAAGATGCAGAGTGTGTGAAGGTTCTTTTGGAATATCAAGTGACTCGTGCTGAAGGTTGATATTATTTCTGTGATCGTACAATACATTTTTGTATTCACAGTCTAATAAACTTCGCCCGTTAGAGAAACATAAAAACAAAAACGTACACTATTTTTCCAGGTTGTTAATCTCTGAGCATATAGTGGAAACAATTTAAAATATTTCTAGTAAATACCAAAAAACTGGTATTTAAGCTTGTGAACACCGTTATTACATAATTGCACAAATGGCTCAAAATACAGGTATTCGGTATCCCGGTATTGTAATCCCTACACCTGAGGTTTCTTTAGTTGCTTTTGTGAATGTATTTTTCGACAGAGGATTTTATTTTTAATTATTCGCATAGTTTTGTTATTCGTAGCTGAAAAATACACGAAAGCATGGTCAAAGTTTTCTTAGAAAAATGTACATCCTGTTAAAAAATTCTTCTTACTTCACAAAAGTAAGAATAAATTCGTAAAGTTTATTTATATGTAAAATATATTTTGAGGATTAAAATTTATAGTAAACCAAGTTTTTAAATTAGATCATGTTAAATGCTTTTTAATATAACTTTGCGATTTCAACCTTTATAAACTTGAACGCATTAATATGTTTGCTATTAATTCATGAGGTAATTAAACATTTGGACATAGGTTATCAGGTTCAAAATAGTTGTTTAGCTACAAAAAAATTGCTAAATGACTTCATCTGAATGAGTTATTTAAACTGTATTATATTTTATAAGAGAAGTACAACACAAAAATTGACTCTTTTTTTCCCCCACTTTTATTTTAATAATCATTCCTAGGCAATGGAAGAATATTTCCACAGCTATGCAATATTTAGCCTTTCTTTGACCAGTCTTATAAAATGTTTCTAAAGGGGTTTTCCAAGTTGTAAATATTTTAAGTATGGTTTAAAATACCTTACTTCCTCTTACCCACAATTTTTTATGTGTTATTTCAGAAATATTAACACATAAGCCCATACCACTTAGTAGCACCGTTGTCTTTTTATACAATTAAATGATATTTATTTTCTTCTACTGTTAATAGGAATTTTGAGCCAAATCAAAAGATATAAAGGCAAATTTTATTTCCAAACTCAATGTTTTAAAATCATGTCCTTGTGCTGTTCGAAAAAAGTACTTGTTTTATTTTTTAATGAATTACATTTAACTAATTCCTATTAGAAGTAAAAACAGCAGAAAAAAATTTCTTCGTTACTTTTATTAGTTATAATTTGGTTTGTCATTCATATCATTATGGATATTTTAATTAATTTTGAGAACTAAATATTAAAAATTAAGGTTTAGCATTCTCTTCGGTGAATAAATGTTAATTATTAAATTAGTATAAAGTAAGTATCATGTGATTCATTTCAGTACCTCTGTTTTAATATTTACTTCATATTTCAAAGTGTTGTACAGGAAAGAATTACGCCAAGTATGTAGAATGTGTGGTTTTTTCTTTTTCTTTCTAAGCTTATAGCTGCAAACATGCGGAAATGCGAAGGGAGATTGCAGTGTCCTAGATGTTTGAAATTTATGCTGAATTAAATATGAGTTCAGCCGCTTTCCGGTGTGTTATCCTATTTGTCAGAGATAGCTTCTGTATCATTAATATTTCAATGCTGGTGACCAATCGTTCTTTTGCAGCAACGCTTCATACGACGCGATTCGGTTTCATGCTCTAACTGCTTAACACATCTCTCATATCTTTTATTATCTCATAACTTCCGTAACTAACATATAAAAATATTCTCACTAAAAGCTGTTCTTGTGTGTTCACAGAAAATGTACGGCATGTTCTAATTTTCTACAAATAAGTAACGTGATTTTTAAAAAAGTCGTATTACAATAATAATCGAATAATCAGTTTCCTTATTAACTCAAGTCACACGCTTGATTTTTTACGAGTTTAAGAGTATCGAAAATGAGAAAATGTTACTTAATCAATTGTGTATTAAAGTAAAATGTTGTAGTTATGAATAATTAAAGCAGATATTATTTTACTAATCCAACAGCCCTGGAATTATTCTAAACAATGAGCTGTATTACACTGTTTCATGAAATTTTTAAGCTGATTTTTACTTACAAGCAATCTTTTTGCATAGTTTGAATTTCATTTCTTCATTGACTTAATAATGTAAAGACCATTTCATTACATTTTATAAAAAAACAAATGCATTGAATGGATCATACAATTTTCTTCTAACCTCTTAACTGGTTTTCCCGTACAACGTACGGGCTATCGAAAACTAGCCACAATCGGTTTGTACCTACGCTGGACGGGCACTGATATATTCTTCTTTCTATCTTTGATTCACACATATTTTTAATTTTTATAGTGAGATTATTAGTGTAAGAGGGTTTTTAAGAGATACAGTTAGTCCATGGTACTGAAATACATCTCATCTGGGATTTTCTTTGAATTTTCGGGAATTTTTCATTGAAGGCAGGAATTTAGATTCTTGAAAATATTCGATAAATAACAGGGATTGGCAAGGCAATGCACAATTTGTTGCTTGAGATGAAATGAAAATGGAAAGATAATCCAAAAAAGCCGATATTATCTTTGTTTCTATTACAAAGTAAGACAGAGTATTATACCATGTTTCAAATTGTCTGTGCATATATATGTACATGCACTCACACACAAAATCCTCAGTCGTTTAAAAAAGAGATACGAATATGAAATTCTTTTGTATAAGTATAAGAGAAATTCTTTTAAAATATATGAAACTCCTTTAAATCAAGCAGAGTGTACTTCTAAAAAGCAAACATCTAGGGTTTTTTGTTTTGTTTTTGTGATCCACAATAATAAAATACAAAATAGTATGAAAACTTTAAAATTGAAAATTAAAATAAAATTCTTCCCTTTTCGCAATCTGTTAGGTATTGAGCTTAATTATATGCAATAAAAAATGTGCCTTTTTTTTTAACATGTTGTATAAAATAATTAACCCCTTAAGGGGTTAATGTTTGTATAACCTATTTTTTTAATGAAATATGTTCTTTTTGAGAATGTGAGAGTGCGAAAATATACTTGAAAATGACATAAATTAAGTCCTGTTTTTGTTTTACGAGGAAAAATGCGAATTAACTGGGATGAAACGTAGAGTAGCAGAGATAACTCAAAGAAGTAGATAAAGTGTTAACAAAAAAAGAGGATGAATGGAATTTAATTGTAACACACGCACACATCATTTCCTTCTTTACTATAAGTGTTCCGCAACAAAATAATGATTAATTTAGAAATGCTAGAATAGGTATCTTCACTAATAAATTATTTGAAATTATATATATTCATTGTTATCATTATTTATTAATTGCTATAGATATATAAATTAATGAAGAAAAGTTGTTATCGAATTCTTCCAAGTATGATAACTTCTGAAACCGTCAAAAGTGTTTTTTCTTAAAAATTTAGGAAGGATTTTGTGTGTTGTTCATATTCATAAAACGATCCGTGAACTAAAACATGCAGCAATTTTCATATAATTTGAAGAGCAGAATAGTTATGTTTAACCGTAACTAAGAAAAAAAAGCGGTTCATATAAATTTAGCCTACTCACAAAAATTTGAAGAATTATCATAAAGAAGTAAGGAAGAAATTTTCCAATAATTTTTTTTTTTTTTTTTGGTTCTGGAAAAGAAAGAATTTAACCATTTCAACCAAAAGAGTTCACAGTACAGAAGGCAATTTTCCTTCCATTGCCTCATTTGGAAGAAAAATTTCATGAATGGAGATTACCAGAAATTTCAAAGAAATTTATAACTATTCCATAAATTTTGGTGTAAATTTTACAAAAACCAATAGCATGAAGAAAGTGTTTTTTTTTTATTTTGAATAATGATCTTTAAAAACAAACATCTAAGAACTGAACGAAAAGTTCAATTATAATTTTATTTTATTTATTATTTATTTATCAAAGCCTGGCCATTGACCATCAGGTCAATAGACAACGAGCTCTCCAATATTTCCTTACAATACTTCCCAAACTCTTAAATGCAGAGCACACGTCAAAATGAGCAGCATCCATGACTTGGAAGCACACAAAACACAAAAAGGGGAGTCAGTCAGGTTAAAACGAAACAAATGAGCGTAAAGGCAGTCGTGTCCATTCAACAATCTAAATTATCACATCAGCAGCACAAGGAGAGTCTGAGACTCAGTTAGGTTTTAATAGCACCCTCCATGATTTATTTTTGGCAGCACTGGTGGCAGAATCTCTAAAGCATTTTTTATAAATCCTATTAATTTCGAGTTTTGCTGAGTGAAGAGGCAGGTCTCTAGTAGATCTTTGGAGAATATTCGTGCCTCTTTTTGCTAAAAGGTTCGCCATTTTATTTCCCCAAAGGCCACAATGGGAAGGCACCCACACCTTTGTCGGAATTCTGCTCAGCAACTCCCTGCAACTCTGGACTCGGGAACTTTGTTTGTCTTGGTTCAAGACAATTCAAAGCCTGAAAGGCCGATCTTGAATCTGATAAAACTACAGCCTTATTAGGAGTAGAGAGGTGGACAGAAAGCTGATGAAGTACCAAATGAATGACCTCAATTTGATCGTCATGATGAGTCGTATGAGAGCCGACATGTAAGTAAAAGGGAAAAAAAGATCACAGAAAACTCCAGCACCAGCGCCTTGGGTGAAATCTAAAAGGGAACCATCTGTGTAGATGAAGTCACTCATCAGGGGGAGTGGCCAGGGGGAGACCATTAAACCATTAATACCACTCATCAGGGTATTAATGGTCTCGAAAGCGATGGTACGAAGAGCTGTTTCTAAGGCCATTTCTCCTGACTTTCAAAGTCAAATCTAGTCTGACATCGGGAACCATAAACTACAGTGGATATATGTGAGATAATAGTTCATAGTCCTTATCATTAATAGCATTATATTGAGCACTCTCCCGGACCCTTCTGAGTCTTTAGATTACGAGATCTGTTAAAGACGTATTCACGTCAAAAGGAAATACTGGGGAGCCTAATAAGTCTATTATAAAGATTAGCTGCATTCCTCCAAATCAGGTTAGTCATTGGCTGTAGGTCATAAAGTAAATGCATAGCTAGTACAGGAGTAGTTTTAATACCTCCAGTAATCAAGCATAAGGCCTGGTTTTGGAAAAAATCAAGCATTCCCAAGACTTTATTCGAACCAGAAACCAGCACTTCATTACAATAATTTAAAACCGGCTGGACATTGGTCTTATGAGTAATGTTAAGTGTATCTCTGCTACATCCCTATTTAGCACCAGCTAGTCTTTTAAGAATGGGGAGTCTCTTCCTAGCTTTTGAGACGACGTGTTCAACATGATTGGCCCATTTCAATTTGTTGTCGAAGATGCAGCCCAGATAAGTTAAAACATCATTATGCTGCAAAAGATAGCCTGTATAAGCAAGGTTAGCAATGAAAAGTTGTCTTCTTAAGGTGAAATACTGACTAGCAGTTTTCCCTAAGTTTATAGTCATGTTATTCTTCAAACACCAGGCCTCCAGTCTCTAAAGAGACTTATTCAGGACAGTATTTAGTTCGGACTGTTCTTCTTTAGATGCACAACACCAAACAGTTAGATCGTCCGAAAAAGGGCGGCATCAGTCAATCCATCAGAAGTCAAAAATTCTTAATTTAAGAACTATTCGTGTTATGGACTATTATTTTTGCACTTTTATCGGCTTTAATCAAAATGTCAGGTATTGAAATATTACCTTGGAAAACAAACCATCCTATTTTTTCATCTAAAACAGCATAAGATAAACTAGAAATTTAGAAGAAAATTTATTTCACTTAATTAGCATTATTTTTTTTAATACTTATAAGAGTGCAAGTTAAAATTGTGTATTTTTCTTCCTTCATTCGTTTAAATACATTATTACCCCCATATACGTATTATTGAATTTATCAGGCAAATCTAAAGGAAAATGTGCTCTGAGAGTTTTTCTTAGAATTTATACAATATGTCACTTATATAGTGATAATATAAAACAAAAATTAAAATATTGTATGTGTTTAATAAAATGTTAAATTTTATGAAATAAAAATCTTTTATACTCTCCTTCATTTGCTAATTTTTTTTTCATTTTGTAGGACATTATGGAACACGTCAGCTACGAAAAAAATTGGATAAATTGAAAAATACATATACCAATTGCCCCGACTTACTGTTATAAAATTTTATTTTTTTGTGCAATGACTATCAATATTAAGATGTCTATATTGATTTTAATTTCATACTTGTGGTGTTTTGATTTTCTCACATCCAGAGTTGAAGGTGGTATATTTCATAATTTAACAATGGTTCCGGCAAATTATAAGCAATATGCTACAAGGGATACTTCTTCCATCTCACCTTACCAACATTTACTGGTAATTATATATTTTTAAAAATGTATAAGTAGGAATTGGAAATATATTCTTTGTTTTTAAGAATCATTTGATTCTCTGAAAATTGAATTTTATTTTCAGAAAAGGATAAAGCGTCAAGAATTTGATGCCGATGGTAAGAAATTTGTATAATTTCTATAGTTTTGCTTAATGCTGGTGCATGTTCTGTTAATACTAATAAGTTTTTGTAGTGAACTAATGCATTTTAAAATTTTCTTTCAACTTTCTGTTTTTCATAGCTCTAAACTTTCTACGGCTGCGGGTGCATCACTCCCAACTAATTCACTAACAATAATTAAATGAAGTAAGTTAAATGAATTGATCAGTTATTTTTCTCGATTATGGTTCAAAGTATCGAAGGAATTGAGAATTATATTGCATAAAATATATATTTGTTTAATATCGGAGGTCCAGAAAATATCAATTTGTATCATTTTCATTTGATATTCTGCGCAACATTGATGAAAATTTTAAGAATATATGCTATAAATTATTACTTCCCCCCCATAGTGATTAATAATCGCATAACTAATATTTTATTCCATAATATTCACTCCAAACAGCATCACACTCTACTCCCTCTTCTACTAACTGTATTTGTTCTGTTTACTCTGGGCTTGATATTAGGGCTTTTAATATGCAGATTAGTTTGGAACACCATCTATCAAACTTCTTTGCCTTTTTCAACTTATAAAAACATTTCAGTGAGCATTTTAGCTCTTTAACAGTAGATTATAAAAGTGTCATTACCAAAACATAGTTATAAAATTAAATATTGTCTGAACACTAATCAAAGTTCTTTCGGTTTATATTTAGTGAAGTATAAAAAAAGGGCATTTAAAATTCCTTTTGATAAAAATTACTCGTATCATTGATTAATTTCAGAATTAATGATTTTCACAATGAGAATACATGCGTTTTTCTTGTAACTTTAACCTTTAAAGGACAACTAGATGATCCTTACACCAAAAGGAACAGCCCCTTAAAAGACGCGCTTGGTTTGAACAGCTTCAAGTATTTCTTACCCTTCTAAAAATTTTCAGATCACTAAGTGCCAGCTAAAATCAATTAATGTTATTTACTTGAATCAGAGGGGTAGAGGAAACAATTCCCTCCTCCACATTTACATAGAAATCCCTCTTTGCCTTTCTCCTCACTAGCATACTTATACTTTATATCATTTGTCTTGTAAGTAGTTTTTATTCTCTTTAAATTAATTATTTCTGAATTTATTTAATTTTAAATTAGTTTGGTTTTTTTAAAAAAAATCTGTAGTAAACACAGAATTTACTACAGAAGATATTCAAGAATTTATAGTTGATTTAGAAGATATTTTTGACGGTTCGGTTTGTGTGTTGGAAATCGCTTTTAAATTGGACTAAAACTTATTTTCGGTATAGAAACTTATTCTAATTATAAATTTGTGGTAGGATTATTTTAAAGAATTTTATGATTTTACATAAGAACATTACGTGTAATTCATTGTTGTAATGGGCTATATAAATTTACAAAGATTGTGTTTTAATGACCAAGTTGATGCTTTTATAATAAAATTGAACATTTTTTTCTTTACAAAAGTGAGCAAAAATATGAATTTTTTTCCACACGAATAAAGGCTTCAGAACTAGTAAAAATATTTTTTGAACTCATCCCCCTTGTTGGAATAATTCTGTACGTCGCTTACCTAAGGTATTAAATAATTATCAATTTTTTTGTTCTAAATGCACAGCACTATTTATTAAAAAAACATCAAGGATAATCACATTTTAAGGTTGTTCAGAATAACACAACTCAAAAAAAGAATATTTCTATATATAAAGACGGAAAATCATGCTTGATTAAAAGACTTGAAAAATAAATAATTCTCTATGTCTAAATGAATGAGGATTGTATTTGGACTAATTGAAATTTATCAAAAAACAAAAATTTCGTTGTATTATTTGTTATAAAATATTTTATTCTTACCAGTAATTCTAAAAATAGAGAAATTATGTAGATATTTTTAGCAAATTTTTGAAATTGTTTATTGTAGTATTCCAAATTCATTTATAAAATACAAGAAATATTTCAAGGATTTATTATTATAATGACGGATATAAAAAAAATGAATCATTGAAATTGAAAAACTAAAACTGTAGTCATCAATAGCGATATTTTTTAGAAAAATTAGTTTCTGCTAGTTCATTTCAATTTTTAAAAGCAAGAAAAGTGTTTTCATGTACTCAACGGCTTTCGTAGAAAAAAGGCTCTACTTTTTCATTGTATATTTTATTTTTAATCTTTTATACTTAGTGTGTTACACATTTCTAGATTTTTCAAACTTACAAAACTTTTTTGTAACTAATTCACGATAGTCGTTTTATAAAAATGTATTTAAAAAACTAATGCGGATACTAAGTACATATTTACGAAAAACTTTGCAAAATGCAATAGCATCTGAAATACGAAGAATTCAGTCTTTGAAATATTAAAAAAAAAAACGTTTACTTTTTTAAAAATCAATAATTGGTGAGTCACACTTCTTACGTAAGGTAATACAGCCAAAAACAAGAAACTGTTTCGGGTTTTTCCAAGGCTATCCTACTAAATGTTTGAAATTTTGATCGCTGAATCAGATAGCTAATGACTTGTTTTCAATCACTGCGGACGGGGGGGGATAACAATTACTTGTAATTTTATGTGAGAGGCATATTATAAAAGCTTTCAAATAGCTAGATATCATTTTTCTGCAGGTCCTGGCCATTACTGATTTCCATATGCCTTATTGGTAAAAGAAGACCTTAAAAAAATTCGTCTACTTACTCGTAAGTCCACGTGATTAAGAGTACCCAATAATTGCTTTCACGTGGCCCGAGTACTAATCTTCTACGTTCGATTTCTCCGTGACTTCTGACGTCATAAAACATTTGAAAGAATACATCTCCTTTTACATAAAACAGCCCGGGGAATTCTCCTCATGTTAATTTTCCCATGTAAGAGCTTTCATTGCTAAGCAAATAAAAAGAATAATCTTTCTGTTTATTTTTTTTATTAGGCTCAGTTTTTTCTGAGCTACGGCATTACCACATTTCCTAACGGAAGAATATTATGTTTAGAGTTGAACACAGAGATTTTAATTTTATTTCTTAAATTGTTTTCTTTTTTTAAAAATTTATCTTGATTACACAAAAATCGGAGAATTTACTTTAAAATTAAAGTATCTGATACATCCAAACAACTTTGTTGTTATTGTTACGTAGATGGAGAATTTTATTCCATCAGTCTCAAAAAGCAAGGCAGGATTGGTGAAAATTGATTGTAGAAAAACAATCCTTAAAATAAAGCACTAAAATTCGCTTAATAAATTCCAGAAGCTGCTACAGCACTCAGACACAGCTATCAGTGAATAAAAATGCAAATACGTGGTGTTTAAGATGATTCACAAGCACTCGCTCACTAGTTGACTCTTCGGCGGTCGAAACAATGCTCAGTCACTTTCAGAGAGCGGCTCCTTTTTATAGTCAGCACGGATCTTTCTTAAAAAATCCTTTTATGTCATACATCGTGATATTGGTAGATTTCTCCAGTAATTTCCAGAAGCATATGTTCGCCAAAAATGGTCATCAAGTCGCCAAAATGGTTGCCAAAAATTATGCCAACATTTTGCCAAGTACCCATTGAATTGCCATCATTTTGCCAGTATCTATTGAATTGCCATTAGAATGTAAGGAACGGCGTTGCTTGTGAATATTACAATTTTAGCATAAAATAAATACTACAGAAAGTAATATTAACGTATTACATATCCAGATATAAATTATTTACACTGTTTTCAGCATTCATTACACAAAATTCGTAACATTATAAATTAACAAGTTTAACACATATAAAAATTAGGTATATATCAGGAATTATAGGTACATTTCATTTTTTATAGAAAAAGGTAAAAAGTAAGAAACAAGTGTTTTGTAATACTACGCACACAAAAGAAACAATTAAATATAAATAAGGATATTTTATTCTTTACGTAAAGAAGTTAACCGAGATATATCAACTTTCCTCTCACTAAGTTAGATAAGTGGTTGTCATTATTTTGTTTCAGAGCAAGTTATTTTTGGCATTTTACTATTCAAGTTTTCTTCTAAAAACCAAAGGACTTCACAAGGGATTTATTTTTAAGAACCTGTATATCAATCAAGGATTAATTAACTCCTCTAGAAGTAACACGACGACTTCGTAATTTTGAATGTTTAAGCAACGAGGATGACAAAGAAAAGAACTTCAAGGGAATTTTTAAAAAAAATTACTTTTATCATTTGTTTCATTCATTTCGAAGAAGGATATATAAGAAAAGTTCTTTAAAGTAGTGTGTGTCTTGTCAATTAATGACGAGAAAAACTTTATAAATTGATTAAATATGTAATTGCCAAAAAATTGCACAGATGTTTTTCTTACTATGTGATGTCTATTGGCATACAGATTTTGGATACTTATATAAGATTTTTTAAAATTACGCATATTTAATGCAATTGTATTCTTGATTTAAGTATTATGCACATATAAACAAACCCTTATCTAGTTTCAGAATGCTAAACTATTCAAAAATATTTCATTATCTATTTGATATAATCTGAACTTTACATTATGACATAGAAAGATATGCTGAATATTTTTCTTTTCCTCTTAAATTACATTTTCAATTATACGAGCATTTATCTAAATATGTGAAAAAATTATATTAGCTTTTCCTCTAATTTAATTATTCAGTTTAAACATTAACACCAACATGAAATGTTTACATTAAACGTAAGAGTTTGATACATGTAAATCCATAATATTTTCCATTTTCTAATGAATTAACTAAGAGTCGAGATATAAATTTTACTTTGACAAACTTATTTAAATTTTCCTTTGGTTACAATGCCTGTAACTCTCAAATGAAATAAACTTTACTTTTTTGCAATATTTTTTACAATATATTATTTATTCCACATTTAATTCTATGCCTTAAATTATAGTGGAAAATAGAATATTTGAGGAATAGTTGAAATTGTTAGGATATGTCTCCTTTTTTAAGAAGAAATTTCTGGAAATTTCTTAAACTGAAATGAGTTGAAAACTATCACACCCAATTCAAAAAGAATTTTTCCCTAAAAAAGGAAGAATCTTGATTCGTCAAGGACTGTCGAGTCGCTAACATCCCCCGTTAGCTTAACAGTTAACCAACTTGGTACCTTGTTACTATTATCCAACGACATGTGGTAACATTAATCAATGACAAAAAGAGAGAAAGTCAGCATTGTGCTCAAAGTGAACATTTTCTTCTCGAAACTTGCCGTCTCCTAAATTGTATGTTAATACAAACAATACATTCCACTTTGGGAAAATATCTTTACATCTTTTAAATTAGATTATTGATTATTTTCTGAGATAGTTAATTTTCTTTTTATATAAGATATTATTAAGCACTGTAGTAGAAGTAAGCTATAGCATCGAATCATCATTCCAAAAAATCTTTTCAAATACTTTTTTGATTTTGATAGC
The DNA here is from genome assembly GCA_019973975.1 of Trichonephila clavata. Lineage (NCBI taxonomy): Eukaryota > Metazoa > Arthropoda > Arachnida > Araneae > Nephilidae > Trichonephila > Trichonephila clavata. The sequence continues at coordinate 73,676 of BMAO01034921.1, forward strand.
TAAGAAAAAAAAAATTTAGACACATACTATGCATCTCATTCAAAGCACTCAAAATTAAGTTTCACTGATGACGCGATTAATGCCACTTGAATTGTCTTGGATTTATCTTACAATGTTTTGCCTCTAATTGTTCCATAATAAAAATAATTGTTCTTATATATATATATATCTCATGAAGCGTAATTTTTCGTTTATCTTGACTACAGTTTTTCTTAAGACACCATCATTTAATTTCAATTAAAACTCATACTGATGAAATAACCCTTAATAATTTGTTTTTCTTTGATTTTTCTATTCCTGTCTAATTCACGGAATTGTGTCTAGAAATTGTTTTAAAACTTTCTTAAAAATGCCTTCATTAAAAAATATTACACTACTCTTTTTCAATATACTTCCACCATTGTACTAAAGAAAACAGGAGAATATTTTTAGCTGAAAGGAGTTGGTAATCATTCGCATTTCTCCAGTATATTATTTTCAGGGAAATTTCTAAAATGTTTACGATTATATATTAATTTTCTTTATTAGAGGTATTATAAAAACTTAAATTTCTAAGCTACATTTTCTCTTTGGATTATTTCAATAGATTCCTATTCCTTACTCTGATTATTTTTGAACTGATAATATACTTCTGTCACACATTGTGGAGAGAGTGCATCGTAAATGATAGATCGCAAAGATTGTTTAAAATTAAAAGTCTATTCTAGAATACTTTTTTCCCCTTGAAATCTGTTTTCTCACTACGGAAATCTGTTCAAGTTAAAACACAGGATAAAGTTTTCTTGGGATAAGAAATGGTTAATAAACTGCACTATAATTTCTCAGGATGTGTTAGCTGGGAGTGCTGCAGCACGCGCTACACGTCGAAAGTTTTGGGCTCTATGGCTACTCTTCAATGGTTGGGGAGAGTCATGTGTTCCGCGTTCATACAAACTGTGCCAGAAACTCGTTCTGAACGTCTTACAGTGCCAGAGGAGCCACCAGATCCTTGCGACTTTGGAGTCGGAGCCCCTAACTTGGACATGTGTACATGGCTTATCCCAGTGAATGCTCCACCAAGAAGTCGTTGGAGGCTTGGAATGGGTGAATTATCTGCTTGGATTGGAGGTCCCAGAGCTGACCACACTACTTCTGATAGGCAAGGTATGAATCATAATCAAATCTTTAAATTAGAAAAAAAATAAAGACTTTTCATTATTTATTTATTTTGTTACAATTCACATTTAAACAAATAATTTCAAATTTTTACGTATTATGCTATATATCTGAATATTTTAACTTGGTTTCAACTCAAGATTACAATTAATTGAAAGCGTGTATCAGTGGAAATAACTTAAATTCTTAACATTATTAAAAATTTACGTTAATGGAAGCCATGTCTTAAAAGAATATCTCGTTCTATTATTTCTTATGAAAATATTCTTTGTAAATTTTGTCGTTATGATCTTAAAAACCTGGTATCACTTGGGAAAACTGTAGTCCTTCAGTGGGTTCCGTTACCTGGAACTGCCCAGTCCTTCATTGGGCTGTTACAGGTAACGAGATAGCTGAATTCGTGGCTAAAAAGGCTGTTCTTGTCATGCAGGAAGTTTCTCGCCCTATATCCTTCCATTCCATTAAATCTTATTAAAAGATCAATAAAGCCCGTGCTCAGGACGACCTCTACAATCGTGTTTCCCACAAGTCTTGGAGGAATATATTATCCTTAATTTGCTTAATGGTCCGAGGCGTAGAGCGGTCCCTGAATTCTGCCTAGCCACCGGACATGACTGACTGTGAAACCATCTGTATAGACTCAAAGTTGTTCCTTCCCCGATATACACTCTGTGCATTTCTAGAGAGGTCATGACTCCGCACATCTTCAATACTGTCCTGCTCTGCACAAGACGTTTCTTTCCAAGCATTACTGGAGGCTAGAGATATGTTACAAAAATAAACTCTGTGTGTTATAGTTTTTTTTTTTTTTTTTGTATTCTGTTTTCTTTTTTTTTATACTTGTTGTAACTGTTCATAATCTGCCATTAGAAATAAAAAAAATATTCTTTGTAAATTGTCATTTTTGTGTAACGTTTGCTAATAGATATGTATACAGTTTATTTCTATTATTCCGATAATATTTCCAGGGGGCTATGTATTTTACGAGACTTCTTATCAAGAAGATGTCCATCAACCAGTTGTTCCAACATTACCAAAATCAACTCATCAAATGGTTGGTGGAGCTCGTCCATTACCACAAGGGGCAGGGGGATCGTCGGTAGACCTTTCTGAGGATCCTGGTGTTGTAGATAGCGCATGGTTCATTAGTCGCAATCTTAGTAGAACAGGGCCAATGGGATATTGCCTCAGTTTCTTTTATATAATGGAAGGCCTTAGTGCAGATAGGTTGATAATCCACTTAAGAGATATGGAAACCGCAGAAAATGCTTCCTTGTGGGAAGTGAGAGAAGGACAAGAAGGCAGTTGGACAAAAGGAGAGCTTGCCTACACTTATGATGGATTTCATCTCGTGAGTAGTGCAACTTTCCAGTAAATAACTAAAATTCAAAACACATTTTAAATGTGTTTCGGTTTTTATTATAAATCTAGTCTATATGATTTTCTTCAGAACATTTTATCTTAATACTATACATAATTATTTTTTTTTAAATTTTTATAAATTCTGCTCAGATTATATTTGAAGCAGTCACTAAATCAACAAATGATCCTGCAAGACCTTTCAGAGGCCATTTTGCATTAGATGACATGGTGTTTCAGAAAATGGGCAGTCCTGATCTAGATAATTGCTTTGGTAAGTTAATTGTACAACTGCCTGAATATCCTATCAAATTCTTAAAAATAGATTAAGGTGAAGTAAGTGAATATTTCTACTCATACTGAAGAATTTTTATGTATTTGTTTGAAGAAAAAAAGATTCAAATGTTTTGTTACACTCCCTGATTTTTTATTATGATATTTTTAAAACATAATCTATCTTAAATTTTGACCCAAACTGATAAGTGATAATATCTAGAATAAGAAAAAAAAATATCATACAGACAATGATTGCATTAAATTTTATTACGTTATCATAAAAAAATGTTATAAATTGTGGGCAAAATACTGATATAAATAATAACAAAAATTCACTGGTTGTCATAATTTCAGGAAAAATCACAAAAATAGCATTAACTCATCCTTAATAAGCCAATAAAGTTTGGATATGTTGACAAGTAAAAGTAGCTGTACGATATCACACTATACAAAATATTGGCGATGCAGTCGGGGAATGCCACACACATTTCCAAGAAAAATAAAAATGGATGTCTCAGAGTAAGCCGGCAATTGTCGCTTCGTGTCTAAGATTAGAAATCTGGTATAGCGAAATTGTAACAATGACCTCCAGGCAATTATATCCTTTGGCCGAATAACTGCGATGGTGAGCTATTGGAAGACTATAGGCAGGGCAAAGTCAGATAGAAGGAGGTAGATGGCTGAATGGGAGTCCGTCTGTGATTCATAGACTTTGGCATAAAATTCTAATCTCGGATTCGCCAACCAGGGGGCTCAATCAAGGACGGCCATGTGCTACCATGGGTGCTGATGACCGATATTTGGCATTATGCGCATGAAGAAACAGAACCGCAACCCCGGCTTAACTCAGATCCTCCCTTGCTGCAAGCTCCTGAAACTTAGTATCAAGATCAATCGTGCTTCAAAGGCTTTGCAAACGTGATCTTCATGGGAGGTGATTAGCCATTTGTAGGCTGCTCACGTCACGTCATAGGCGGGAACGTTTGCAGCGCGAACGTCAGCTTTTCGTCAATAGAGAATTGTTTTCTTAACGGAGGAGTCCAGTTTTAGTTTCGAAAGCGTTAGTAGGAGTATTTTCATTTGGAGAAAACCTGAACCTCACTTTCATCCTTAAAAGAGATGTATACGAATCAGGCAATGTCTGTGTTTGAAGTGGTATTTCTATGACTGCACGCATAGACTTCCATGTCTTTTTCCGTCGAAATGTGAATGCTCATATCCTAAATCAATGTTTCTCAAAGTTTCAATATTTTCTGCCCAATCATAATTTTCATCACCCCCTCCGTCCATACCATAACAATGTATTGAATTCAATAATACTATACTTTGACGCTAAAGCTACAATACGACTTTAACCCCTTGAGTGCCACCGGCATATGGCCGTGGTAGCCGAGTGGTCTAGGCATCGGATCGTGGCTGGCATGTCATGAGTTCGATCCCAGTACCACTGAAGACCCGCCGTATAGGGGAGCGATGCACGTAAAATCTGTCGAGAGCTCAAACATCCTCCCGCTGGTGTGGTGTGGTAGTTAGAAGAGGGGGGTTCCAGCTCAGGTGTCGTCCGCGTCACTTGACCATGGTTCAAAATGACGCGGACCGTCCCCAAAAGCCCTCGTGTAGCTGAACAGTGGGACGTTAATATTCACTCACTCACGCCACCGGCATATATGAACTTCTCTCTCAGCCAAAGCGTTAATTGCTACGGACGTATATATACGTCTTTCCAAAGTACGTTCTTTTATGTGCAATGCTATCCATAAGCTTTGGAATACAACAAAAAGACGTTGGCAGTGTTTACGAAGGATATACTTATTTCAGAGGGTTTTCTTTATTTATTCCTTTTCTCCCCCTCCCCAATATATCACATACGCGCACTTACGTGAAAAACGGTTGGCGTTGGGGAAGGAATCGCGTAACTTTTTATTCTGCAGTTAAGCGATTAATTATAAACTGGGCTAATTATCAAGATAAGTGTTAATGTTTGCATATAATTTTATATATGTGTGACAAGCCCATGGGATCAATGGTATTGTTAAAGTTGTTCTTAACTTAGTATCATTAAATTAATTATAAAATACATTGTGCAGTACTGATACATTTATAAGTGTATTATATCAGTGTAAATGTGTATTTTATAAATGTATTTTGTTTGCTTTCAATTAAATAATAATTTTTTAAAATAATCTTTTGTTTTCGACTTTTCAATATGCTCGTGCCCTCCTCGTAGAGTTATCATGCTTCCTTAGAGGGAGGGGCGCCCCACAGTTTGAGATACGATGTCCTAGATGCTTATCTGCGCCCTTATGCCGGAGCATTACGTGATGCTTTTGTGCTGTAGGATGAAATGCGAGACAGCGCATGGCTTGCATCGTATATGCTTAACTTGAGGAGGAAACAATTCAATGCAGTGGCCAGTTCGATCACCAGACCCTAACTCTATCGAGCATGTTTAGGATGCTCTAGGATGATTTGTAGCCGTTCTCAATCCCTCCCTTGGACTCTAGCCACGCTTTCAGCTAACTTGGAAGAGCAATGGCTCGCACTTTCAACAGAATTAATAGACCACATAATTGAGAACATATTACATCGCTGTATGTGCTGTATTTCTTCTCGTAGGGGCCATACCCGATATTAAAGATTCTTTCCCTATACCAAACTGACATATTCAGTTTGTTTATTGTATACATATGCTAATTTCTATAACACCATAATTGTCTGGTGATTTCTTTTTATGCTATTTTATATCTTCCCGTGTGTTGTATAATGTGAATAAGTTTCATTAAATATTCTACGCATAACTTTTTTAGTTATCCTCATTTTTGTTATTTGTCCTTAATTAATGATAACCAGTGTAAAAGTAATGGATTTATTAATAATAATTAAAAAGCCTATAAAAGGTCTAAGTAACCAATGCATGACTACGGATTGATAACAATTTCTAGGTAAAGCCTAATTCTGAAAGCTTGCAACTTTTTTTTATCATTCAACACCTCGAAGCGCAAATCAAATTGAAAAGACAGAAGGTACGAAAAAGATTCAAAACTATTCATTTTAAATTTCGAAATTTAAAGAATTGACGTACAAAAATTTGAGAAGATGATAATTTATTGCTTATTGTTTAGAGTTTATGGACGTTTCATGCAAAAATATTGTAGAAAATTATATCTAAAGAAATTATAGTTTTCTGCGTTCGGACATTCACACATTCAGACACCAACGCGACATTTTCCGCGTCGGTCGTCTAACGTGTTCATCTTTCTCGATAGATTATCGGCCTTCCTTAAAACGGCGATGCCATTCGTAAACCTTGGATCTCGCCTTGGTAGATTTATTATACACCTTACTTAGCATTTCCATAGTTCTCCACTGGTGTTTTACCTAAGCGTTGACAGAATTTAATGTTGAACGCTGTTCAAGAAAAGCCATCTTTCTTACATCGCAGAACAAAGCTAACTAGCTTCGGAAGATAACAGATGCACGTGCAGTTCAGTCACATGGCGTGAACTAAATCAACCTGGCTAGATAGGGGAAGGATTGGAAGAATCCGTTTCAGTGGTTTAAATTGAAGTACTTACTTTCCTCGCGCGTCAGCAACTGCCGCAGTCCCCAAATTTTTGGATCGTACTACGCAATGACATGATTCCCATAAACATTAATTTTATTTTTGTGCAATATTTTACAAAATTAGCTTGTGAATTGAAGAATTAACGTACTTGATTTTCACACCGATTAATGAATAAATGGGCATTTAGAGAATAAGTATCATCATATGTAGATTTTATTTTTAAAAAAAAAGATCATTCTGTTCGGGAAAAGCAAAAAAATTTGGTTACATCTCTGAAAAGATGAAGAATAAAAAGAAATTTAATTACTGCAAGCAAGGCTATATAATTGAATTTGTATTTTATTATTGATCACTCACTGACATTTACCTTGACACTAGATACATCATCAATCACTATTCAAATAAAAAAGATACACTTCTATATACATAACTTTCATTATTCTATTTCTCTAGCATTTAAAATTCTTCCTGACCTTGATTTTGATTTTTTGCGGACTGGCTGCTTTATATAACGCAAAATAAGTAGCTTTCTAATTTTTTTAAAAAATTCACAGTTAAAGTTAGTTTGAAATACCTTTCTGTAACTAGATTTATTCTTTGTTATAGGACATTGTACATTCGAAGGTGGATTTTGTGGGTGGACAAACGATGTAGAAGACGATTTTGATTGGGAACTTGGGCGGTCTAGTAAAAGCTTTTTAACTGGACCATCCCGAGATTACAGTAGTTATAACAGAGATGAACAGACAGGTTATAAATCTTCAAGATTTAATAACTGAGATAAAAATGTTTCCTTTCAATTCAGTTGTTAAATATATTCTTTGGAAACCAATATATGAAAAGAAAGTTATTTTTTCAGGTGGATATTCCTTCATTGACGCTTCCTTCCCTAGGCGTCCTGGAGACAAAGCCAGACTTTTAAGCCCGAACTTCTTAGCCACAGGTAAACTTATAATTAGTAAAAGTACATAACATACTCATGTCCAAAATTATTGTCACAAACATAGTTTTCAACATAACTTTCCTTCAGTAAAACTGATAGAATTTGTATTTTAATTATATTGAAGAACGGGTAGTACAATATTAACCTTGAGTTTAGAAAAAGATTACAAAAGGACGTTGATTAGCGTTAGTTTTTGCTGAACCAATGGATTGAGACATTTCAAGCATATGGGAATTTTGCTTATAATTTTGTGAATATTGCATTAAAACAAACAATCTAATTTGTTTGTAGTGAGAATGACTTCGTATAATCGCTTAGATGATTCCTTGAGAGGGAGAGCCATTGGCAGTCTTGAAGCTGACCAGTCTCAAGTGGAAGTTGCTCGATGAGTACAAGTGGGCCGAAAGTGGTCTCTTGGATATGAAATCAATTCCAAACAAGTGGTACTATCACCAGGAAGATCCATCAAGGTCGCCACAGAACATCGACATCTGCACAGGATTTTTACTTGACATTAAGAGCAGGATGATATTGGGTGACACGACGGTTCCTCACCTTCCTCTTGAACTTGCTGCTGTGTCTGGCAGAATTTCCCAGCAAATAGTCTACAGCAGTCTATCAGAGACTTGTCTTTACGCCTAGCGTTCAGTCTGGCGTGTCTCTTTGACCGCACCCAGCAGGAAAAACCAGATATTGTGGAGAGATGAAAACATCATTTGTCGGCACTACAAGAAGGGGGTGTTTTCTTTTCAGTGAGGAGTCGAAATGTACCAGATTAAGCGTCAAGATTTCACCTGGAGAGAAAATGAAGCTCGCTTTCATCCCTCCTATGTAACAAAAATCTACAAATTTGTAAGCAAAAGAATCCTTGCGTGTGGTGGCATAATGTTCGGAAGTTGTATACCACTGAACGTTTTCATTGCGGTCCTGTCAATCAACCTACAGCGCTATAGGGATGAAATCCTAGAAGCCTATGTGAAGTTTTTCTGGGTGCTTTGGACCCAGACTACATTTTTATAGACGATAATGCACGGGGCCATACTGAACTCACATTATTGATGAATTTCATGAAGGTGCGGATATTCGCCGTATGGGTTGACCCTCGAGGTCTCCTGATCCCAATTCGATTAAATATTTTTGGGATAGTCTAGGAAAAGCCATTTCTCAACGTATACCTCCCACGACTTTCCAGGAATTAAAAGTCCAGTTTATGGAAAAAGTGGTTTCGTTGCCACAAATACTTATTGGCTTAAACAAAAGGGCAACTCGTTTCGAGGCTTGTATATCAGTTCACAGTGGTTTCACTCCATATTAGATAAACTTTTCCAGAGGTAAATGCTTTATCTCTGATTCATGGTTTCAACACTTTTGAATATGACTTGTATCTTAATTCGTAATTAAAGTCTTTTCCATATTGTTTTGTTGCTACTTTCTTTCTGACTTTGTAATAAGTTTCTGTGCCGCATTTCATTTCAACACAATAAATAGTTCATCAGTTTTCACAGATTTTATGTCTGTGTCCTTAATTTCGGATTAATGGACCTTAATTAGTGTGCATAACTTTCCATCGAAAATTTTCTTTGTGAAATTGCCATTCGACACCCAGGCAGAAAGATTAAAATACCATACAAGACAAGGTAGAATGGGATATAAATTGGGAGACAAATAGGAAATGCGTATGAAAATAAGTGATTTAAATTTCAAACAGCTAATATACTAGAGTGATTAAATAGATAGCATACCCACGGTAGAAATTAGAACTACATCTAGCGAAGATACAGGTAAGCCTCCTACAACGCGGTACTTGTGCAACGCGTTTCAGATAGTGAGTATTTTTTTTCTATAACTTTTTTCTGTTAATATCTACACGTCACTTGTGACGTGTAGATATTAACTCCTACAACGCGATTTCTTATAACGCAGCTTTTTTGAGGAACGTATCTACCGCGTTGTAGGAGGCTTACATGTACACGCAAAATTTGACCTCCAATTGTATCCTAGGTAGGTGCAGCAAACGATTTCCTAGCAACTCTTGTCTGCTCATGATTGCTGTGTCTGATAAGGCATTGTCTTATTAGAAACTAGCATTTTTTTTGCAACCACTGCAGTTAAGAAAACGCAACCCCCTACAGCACTTCACTCACCTTCTGTACCATCCAAATCGGTTATCTATGGCATACCAGATCATGATATTGTGTTGAAAAGTGTTTAATAATCAGCGTGGAATTCAGCTTATTGCCACATCTCTTCCACACTCATATTTGGCTAATGTCGCTAATTAAATAGATGCCGAATACAACTTTGGGCAATTCGGTCGTGTAAGTGGCTCTTGCCTCCGACACTATAACATAATACAAGCAGAACCCAAATTTCTTCGCTCACATCAACATCTCCATATCATTTGAAAAGAAGATACATGTACAACTTTTTGAGCTGCTGCACGACTCAAGGAGTAACTAGTCATTCCTAGACGAAAACGAAGCCCTTCGTAAAAACGTCCGCTTGCTGAAATCTACTGTCACTGGCCAAGCATCTCTTTACCAACACATCTTCTGAAAAAAAATAACCTCAAAAAATGGGTATCTGTCAATGACAAATATTAACTGATCTGGCATTCCCTTCTCTTTTATTTCCCTTTTATTCCATAATCACATGGCAAACTTGAATTTCGGTTAATGTGCATGTATTGTTCAACTGTGCATTCCTTGCAGTTTATATAATTGTATAACCAAATATTCATAGTGTATTTTTCTATTAGAAATATGCATGGTACGGTGCCTGTTGTAGATGACAAAAACATTGAAATAAAATTTTAAAAAAGGCATTTGAAATAAAATATGCATTATTTTTTTAGAATTGTAGTTTATTTACAAATCCGCTTTTCTAATTTGCCTTTACTGATATCTTCTAAATATTTGGTCTAAACATCGGTTCCTTTAAAAAAAACTAACCATTAATTAAAGCTAACAATTAGTCTGAAGTGGATTGAATGTATGAACACCCCAATTTACCTGAAGACGGTGAAGCAGTCGTGTACAGTAAAAACTTATTTTGACTCATATTATGGTTTTTTCTCTATGTAAAAGAAATTGAAATCATATCAAGATTTATAAGTAAATCCAACATACACTTCTTTTGAAATACATATTACTAAAAAAAAAAAAAAAATTCAAAACCTACATATGAATAAAATATTATTTCGACATATATTGAGCCTATATACGAAAAGGCACAATTTACATATATATATATATGTACATGAATGATTTCTCTTATTTAAGATTCTGGGCTAAGAAAATTATTGTCGATTATTTTCTAAAAAGTAATTACTTAATCATAAAGACCGATAACTAAATCTTATCATGGCAGGTGACAACAACCCTGTTTGTATGAAATTTGCAACTCATATGTTTGGGAATGGCATTGGTACTTTAAGAGTTCTAAAGAGAGTTCCAGGAGAAGAAGCACCGGATCGAGTCATCTGGGAGGTCAGTGGAGAATCCGGTAATAAATGGTACAGGGCTCAAGTATCTGTGTCTTCAGCCACTTCGTACCAAGTAAGTTTTATTTTTTTTAAAAAAAGCTTCCTCGAGCACAATTTATTAAAATTTTATCATTTTTGACGAAGATGTTTGTTAAAATTTAATTGCTCTTTTCTTCTATTAAATGAAATAGATGATTAAAAATTTCTGAAAGAATAAATTCTGAAGTGAAAATTATTAAATGAAATTTTTCCTCCACTATGGTATCATGCCACTTTTACCACCATTTCAAAGCTAAAATCAAAGAAATTATCTTGGAGATCGAAACTACTTTTAAATCCCAATGTTGAATAATATAGATTAATCCTGAAAAATTCTGATTTCTTTTGAAATATTTAAAATTTTTAATTACAATTATAAAGCAATTTTTTTATAGTTTTTCACAGGCTTATTGATTTGTTTTGACAAAAATAAGATGTGAGCTTCAAAAATGCTCTGTTCTGTTTTCTTAGAAAACTTGCAGAAATTAGAGAAATATACAACAGCTTTTAAAAAAATAAATAAATTTCATTGATTCAATAAGCATTCAAATTGCTTTCAAAAATAAAAAATAAGAAACAAAAAGTTTTAAAATTTTTTACAGCAAATAGTAATGAATTCCTTCTTAATGTGCGGAATTGTATTCATAGAACATTCTTTCTTACAAACGCTTCGTATTGACTTTAAATACACGTACTTTTTTAAATTTGACTTGTTAACTTCTTTGTGGGGCGTTGTTAGCTGAAGTAATCATGGTCCCAAACTTCGTGGCAGGTGATATTCGAGAGCTGATTTCACTGAAAACAGCCATGGGGAGTGAGTGAATATTAACGTCGCACTGTTCAGCTACACGAGGGCTTTTGGCGACGGACCTCGTAATTTTGAACCATAGTCAAGTGACGAGGAACGACACCCCCTCTCCTAACTACCACACCACACCAATGGGAGGAAGGTTGAGCTCCCGACAGATTTAACGTGTCCCCTACACGGCGGGTCTTTAGTGGTACTGGACTTGAACTCATGACATGCCTGCCATGATCCGATACCTTGACCACTTGGCTACAGCGACCCCACTGCCATGGGGAATTATGTAAGTTTATACATGTTAATGGAACTGGTTTTCAAATTTCTCCCATTCTATGGACTGGAAATGAGGAGGTATTAGCATAGGTACAGGACTCATCTCTTGACCAGATTCAAATATACTAAGAACGTCACCAAAATTTTCATACTTTAAAATGGTTTCATTAAACTAGCAAATGGTACATTTTGAATCGTTATTGAACACAAATACATAGATGAAAAGTCTGATGAAAAGAAAAATCGAAAAACAGCCATATAATGGGAAGAGTAAATGAATGCATGGATCTTATTTAATTAACATTTTAAAGCATATGTAAAACCAAAAATGACAATTTGACTTCTGCGATAATAATAAAATAATCTATAACAAAGTGTGATCTCTTTTTTTTCTCTTTGCAATGGCTAGAAATTAAGTAATTTCATAACTTTTGCACTTAAATATTCCATAATTTTGCAATATTATTAGGCATCCAATGCAAACTTTCTTTATTCATTTTTTAATTTTATTATATATTTGTTTCAAAGTGTTATCAATAAAAGAAAAACTTTTATTAAAAATTAGGGCTAGTTTTCATGCAGTTTGAATTTTCTTTTGAATACAATAAAACATAGCTAAATATTTTATGCATCTAATACAATATGAAATTTTACGCACAAATATTACAAATTATTAATAATACAAATATTGAAAATCCTTTTTTGATATTCCAGCTTGTTTTTGAAGGAATTGTCGGAACTAATTCCTTGGGGAATATTGCTATCGACAGTGTATCATTTGTACCTGGTACATGTACAAGTAAGTTAAATGTTCCATTTTTTTACATTTATGTGTAATACATACGGTTCCTTCTCTCGTCTTTCATATGTATCCCGGGATAAAAATACACGACAACAACATCAGTAGATATGATTCCTATTTTCTCCTACAGTTTTTTGACGTAAAATTACTTTCATCGTGAAAATTATAATTTTGAAGAGATTCTTTTTAAGATTTCGAAAGATGAATTGAAATCAAGAAAGGAAAAAGATATGTTACTTAAGTTAAATAGTTAATAAATAATTAGTTAATAATTAATAATAATGTGATTGAAATTAAGAATGATTCCTGTATTATTCTATTTTTCTTACATCTAAAAATTATTTTATTTAAATTTAAAAAATTAATAAAAATATTTTACTTAAATTTAAAAATTTAAATAAAAGTGGCCCCTTTGAAATTTATTTCAGTAGATATCTTAAAACAGATATATTAGATAATAGCATAAATTATGTAATATATGCCATAAAAGGAATTGCAAAATACAAAATGATCAAAATTACGGAAAATAAAATAGAGCCTAGCTTGTTATTTCAGTAAATACTTCATTTTTATCTAAACAAAACAGAACTGTGAATGAAATAGCAAATAGTATTTCTAGATAATTTTTATGTCTTGTCAAATAAAAGACCTGAATAAAAAATAAAAAAACATTTTAGATAATTAGGACTTTTACAAAACAGTTCCATGGGAAAAGAAACTAAACCCATCTTCTAAAAAAAGCATTTACTTACATTTACTTGTAAGTCTACTTATTTAGACACATTAATGACATTCAGAATTACATGGTTATCCCGATTTTTTACAAATTACGCGGACCGTCGCCAAAAGCCCTCGTGTTGCTAAGATAGTGCGACGTTAATATTCACTCACTCACCCGATTTTTTACAATTGCACTTTAGAAGATTTGTATTCTCCCTTTATATAAAATACATCGTTCATAACCCTGACTTCGTCATGATAGAAACCATACAGCTAAGCAAACTGAATGAAATTTGCAGAAGTTATGAACTTTCATTATATTCCCCATTACGAGTTGGGTATTTAATAAACTAACCGGTAAATGGGATAAATATTCAATAATTTATCCCATTTACCAAGTTTAGAGGTGTTTATGAATTATCACTAGTAGTTAAACATAATCACCAGTTTATTACACATTTACCATAATATGTATATACGCTAGTGTGTAGAATTTAAGCAGATTTTTTTATTTCAAAAAAAATCAACTGAGTGGCATGAAATTCTCTACAGAGACACAATGTAGCACTTTAAGTTGAAGTAACCATAGCAACCAAAAAATGAATTGTTCGCTGTAAGCCTACATTAAAGCAGAAACACAAAAAGGCTAAAAGACTTTTAGTTAAAAATTAAGTCAAAGGTGTATTGTCTGGTCGTGAGGAAGAACTATAAAACCAAAGTTTCTTAGTTAAGTATCTGAGATTTCCCCTAGCTAAAATGGTTGCATGAAATCATTTGTTCATACTCAGTATCACATTATCCAGCAGTTCTTGAGGTAAGAGTCGTCTCTCTTCAAGGACCCCGGAGAATAAGATCTAACAGACAGACGTCTCACCAAAGTATCCCCCACATGTTTGATGAGATTTAAATCAGAGACCAATCACTGGCCAGTCCATTCTGCAGATATTCTCATTTTCAACAATTTTGTCAGCAGCAGAGGTCCTGAATGGATATGTGGTAATTCACAAAAATAAAATCTGGATCAATGGTACCTCTAAACAAACATAAGTGAGGAATGAGATAATTTCATCGTAATAACAATCTCCTGTAAATGAGCTGCTGTCAAGAATATGGAGAGTTCCGCTCGTCCATTCCATATAATTCCTCCCCACACAATCTCTTCAGCCTCAACAATCTGTTTCCCTGATGTTAGTAGAATGTCTCTACCTCCCACCATATCAACTGGCGCTGAGAATCGTTCCGACTGAAACGACTCTCGTCATACTATAGCTAACTCTTAAGCTCAGAACTAATATTTCAATGTAAACATAGTTTCAAGGTACCAACCATTATTTGTATTCGTCACTAGTCTGAAATGAAATTGGAAGAGAAAATGTGTGGTTTTAATTATTTTTTTTTAAGTTCTGAATTTATTTAGTAAAAATCGAACCCTCCATAATCCTGTTGTAAAAAAAAGTTGCCGACTTTCTTAGAAGTAGGTTATAAATTTATTTAAAAGTAATAAAAATTAGTTTGTAAAAAATATAATTCGCTAACAGTTGAAAATCTTCAAACTAAATAGTTCTGCCATAAGTTCTGATGTAAAAACCTGGAATCATCTGCTGTTACTTAAATGCTGTAGACGATTATAAATTTCATCTTTGGAGATCATCTGCAATATTTTTCAGATAATTTTGTCTTTCGCGCATGTTTCTCTAAATCAGTCAGGGCTTTAAAATATCGAACAGAAGCGCGCAGGAGATATTTCTTTGCATCAAAAAAGGAAGAGCCTGTCTTACATTCTTAATGCTCTTAAGCACTCAGACGTCAAAACATTATTTATTCATCGAACATTTAAGAGATTTTCTGAGACCAACACAATTATAGAGTGTATTGGAAGCGGTCGTCTGAGCTCAGTGAGAACATCATCTCTTGTGAAAGCAAACAAGGAGAGCATTCATCGAAATCTTTGTCGACATAAGTCATGATAGAACAGAAGACAGATGACCATGTCAAAAAGAATAATATGTCACATAGTAAACTATCTAAGTAATAACTAGTCATTTTCTACCAAAGGAATTAAAGCGTCAGAGGTAACTGAAAGCAAAAACAGTGTAGCGAAGGCATGCTCAAAACGGCCACTAAGGAATTCTGTTTACAATCTAGAAAATGTTTGACGCTAAAGAATCTTTCAAACACCATTATATAAGCATGTACACACAAAGAATGCCGATGGAGCTAAAAAGAAGAAAAAATGCGTGCAGGGAGCTTATCATCTTGCGTCCGTATTCGTTTGTTGGGGTATCAGCTGTGAATGCGTCTAAAAGATATGTTTTACTGTGAAATAAAAATGGCAAAAATTTATCAAGAAACTAAATTAGAACCAATAAAGAAGCCCTTAAACGTAATCATGTGTAATGATGGTTGGGAGAATTAGGAGTACGAGAATTAGAAGGAAAACTAGCCATAGGGTCAAAACAACACAGTTTATTTACAAGTTTCAACAGCCTAACAAACTTTAACAAACAAGATTAGGAATTGCACCATAAACTAATTTAAGGGAGCAAGAGAGACAATATAAATTTAGTATAAATTTAATAACTTACTTTAAGCTAACGCTAATCCGATTCAAATATCAAATAGGCCAATCGTCAATTATAAATATTAAGTAGATAATTTATTGCACGCCTTTTTCTAGCTTTCTATTATCTTACGTTAGTCCTCACTGCTATCCTTTAGCTTCTAACCTCTCTCTCCTTCGAATCCCGTAAGCTAATACTTAAATACACTTCATAATTTACATGTATCGCGTCTTCTTCTTCGGAAGGAAATTATCAAGTAAATATTATTTAAAGAAAGTATTTACCCAAGACGATTATTAGGAAAAATGCGGATAGACCTGTTACAAACCCTCCCCCCCCCCGTGAAGAAGA
Organism: Trichonephila clavata; assembly: GCA_019973975.1. Classification (NCBI taxonomy): domain Eukaryota; kingdom Metazoa; phylum Arthropoda; class Arachnida; order Araneae; family Nephilidae; genus Trichonephila; species Trichonephila clavata. The sequence goes on from BMAO01034921.1 coordinate 90,009, forward strand.
TGTGATTCATATGAATGTGTCAACGACCCGACAAAAATTACGTTAATAAAAATTAGTACTGATTGAAGACTTTCCAAAAAATTTCCAATTCTTGATCAGATTCGCACGCCTGACCACACACAAAAATCAACTAATCTACATTTATAATTAAATTTTAATCGGTGCATTTCTGTACTATACAAAAAATATTACTCCCCATTCACGCTAGGACCAGGGGAAAACATCTTTTGAGGAAAAAACCCTAGCCGTACACTATACAAAACTTAAATATTTAACAAATCTTGTATACTGCCATTACTCGATTATAACAGAATTTGTCTTCTTTACCTTCCTCATCACTTCTATGTCATGCAGGTGCTGCTACCCAGAAACGGAAACGGGATCACTACCACATAATAATTTACATCTATACATAGAATGTCGTTAATCATAAATATATATGCATCATGCATATATTTCTAATACTAAATCACTGTGTAAAATACATAATTTCACTTTTCTAAACACCATCTGTTTTTTTTTTTCAAAAACTCCCCTTTCCTTTCGCGCTGCGCTGTTAGCTAATTGTTCCTATTTACACCGCGTCCCAAAAACAAATATTATATACAAACATACATAAATACATAAAATTTTTCAAATATGGTATACTTTAAACAAACAATTCAAGGAATTCCCGCTTACTAGCCAAGCCTCATTTAGCTGCAAAATAAATGTAAACAAACAAATGTTTTCCACATTTTGGAATAAATTTAAATTCAAAAGTTCATTTTTCGAAAAGAAAAATGCACCGATATGGGTGTTTAACTTTTGTTCCAGAAAATTCGTTATGAAACCAGACTTGCTTTCCGCAAAAGTGATCTGACTGCTTGTCAGAAGAGAAAAAAGAAGCAATATACAACTCGGATATTAGAATTTCTGTTGAGTCGCCACTCGGTGCTTCCACGCTGTCTGATCATTGGCTTGGACGTCTACTAAACTGCTCTAGAAGGAACTAGCGTTCCTGGTCCGAAGTAAATCCTGTTGTATTTGTCTCTTTTCCTCTCCATCGCTTGAAGGTTCTATATCTGTTCCTCTGGCTCATTAATGCAGATTCCTCTCCTTGCTGCCTTGATTCTACTCGGCTTCTTGTTAGATAGGGACTTGTCCTTCCAGGAACGGCTTATCTTTCGGTGTTTCCAACTCTGTTGCAAAGTGGGTAGGAACTTGACCTTTCGGACAGTGCTTCAGGAGTCTTCCGGGATTCTGCTTTCGATGTTTCAACTCTGGATCTCCGATTTTCTTGGTTGCAAACTCTACTAAGTATCCTCTTTGTCCTTGGTCCAGATTGTAGTAATGATGAAGCTGGCCTTTTTTTCCACTTGAAGCTCTCCATGCGGTAGTTTTTAACTTGTCTGTCCTCCTGCAGCGAAGGAGGCTGTTGTCTCTTTAACCAGTTCTTTCTTTCTAGAGGACGCCTCTTAATTACTTTGTCTTCCTGCATTTAAGAAGGAGCTGCTCTCTTTACCCAGTTCTGTCTTTCTAGAAGCCTTCTTTTGACTATGTTTGTCTTGTTTTACTCCGGATTACTTCTCCGTCTCTTACCACGCAATTGCTCCACTTTAGTGCTTTCCTTCCTGGCCAGACCTTCACTACCCTTAGCTTCTCCCTGTGCTGCTCTAGACCCTTCATCATGCCTGTCTCCACATCACTCTCATCCCTATCTCTTGGGTGATAAATTCTTACTTGATCTACATTTACTGTAATGGATTAACCCCCTTTCCATATCACCACGTAGTTCTTCTTAACCCTGGATACCTAATAGTGACCTTCAAATTTAGGCTGAAGTTTTCGAACTAGTTTTTTACTAGATAGCTCAAAGGGTGTGTCTGACCAATTTCTGATCCCCTTACAATAGCATTCACATCCCTTCTTCTCCAATTATAATTCTTTACCCATCTTTCTTGTTGAATCCTTGTTCTCTGACTAGCCTCCTCAAATAATATTCATATATTTCTGCACATAAATTCTGCTCCGTCCGTTACCACCACCGATTTCTGAAAGGGGTTTATTAATTTTCAACCCAAAAATAATTCTGTTGGAGTTTTTCCTGTTGCTTCATATACTGTCGTTCTTATGGCGTTGGCGAATTCTTTGAGAAATTGACCCCAATTTTCATGAATTTCCTCGACATAGCTAGAAATCATTTGGAGAAGGGTGTGGTTTATCTTCTCAGTTTGGTTAGATTGCGGTCTATATGTGATCGTTTTTGTGTGTTTTAGGTTCAACCTGTGACATATGCGTTTGAAAATTTCGAAGATATATTGGGGACCATTATCACTAATCATTTGTATTGGAGCTCCATAACGCTATATATAGTTTTTAAATAGGGTATTTGCGCTATAGTCTTAGCCGAGGCCTTCCATAAAAGAACTATTTCAGCCCATTTTGCAAATGATTCGGCAATTACCAAAATAAATCGCTATCTTTCTGGTTTAGACGCTGGGTAGGGGCCTAACAAATCGAATGAAATTATTTCATTCGGATAATTGGTTATAATAGGTATTAAACGACCAGCTGGTAACACGTTTTTGTAATAATTCTTTTGGCACGTGTCACAGGTGGAAACACACACACACACACATATATATATATATATATATATATATATTTACGCATATATGGGAAATAACACGAATATCTCATCTTTAAATAAGTTTTTCTTTTACTGAGGTGTCCAGACATAAAATTGTCTTGGAACTCGCGCATAATATCGGCGCGAAGAAGTTTTGGAACATAAGCAAAGTTTTGTAAGAGTCGAGAAATATTTAGCATAAAATAGCATATTGTCGACCAGTTTACAATCGTAGGACCGATTCTCGCAAACTGCCGCATTAACTGAACTATCCTCGGGATTTTCTAAATATCAAATATCGATAAATATGACCTAACTCAGGATCCTTCCTTTGTTCTTCAATAAGTTGTTCACTGGATGACAACACTAACTATCGAGTAACCACACAAGATATCTTAGATTCTGCAATGCTTTCTACCGGATATCTAGACAAGAAATCTGCCACCCCATTCTGAGTCCCGGGTCGATGTTCTCATTCCATATTGAACTCTGTCAACATAAGTGCCCTCCTTACGATCCTTCTAGAAAAATTTTGCCATTCGTTAACTTCGTCAGCGTTGCATGTTCCGTAATTACATTCACCGGTACTAGCCCCATATATGTCCTGTATTTATTTAACGCCTAAATGACCACCAAACATTCTCTTTCTTTCACAGAATAATTCCTCTATGCACTGCTTAACGTCCGGTACGCGAATGCAATATGTCTATGTTGCTGCGTTAACACTGCACCAACCCCTACAGCACTCGCATCCGCATACAATTCAAACTAGCTTTCAAAATCTGGTAGTTTCAATACTGGTGCTTCTGTTCCTGCCTTTATCGCCTCAAATGAGCTCTGCGGACCATACAAATTTAACTTTCTTTCTTTGTAATGCGTATAAAAGCTCACACTTCCCTGCATAACCCCGAATAAATTTTTGGTACCATCCTGTCATGACAAGAAATTTCGCTACCTCTCGGTCATTCCTCGGAGGTTTCATCCCCGTGATCTCTTTCATCTTCGCTTCATCTGTTCTAACCCCTTCATTACATAAAACTAGACCTAAATATTTCAACTTTTCGCAGGGAAAATGGCATTTGAATGGCATTGGCCAGATAAAACGTCAAACCCGCTTCCTGTAATAACTTTAAAACTTCCCTTAAATGGTCAACATGTTGTGTGAATGATGGTGATGTAATTATTACATCTTCCATGTACACACTAACATACTTACCAATAACAGGTTTAAGTATAATATCTATTGCTTTTTGAAAATTTGTAGCCGCTCCGGAGAAACCAGAAGGCATTCTTTTAAAGGCATACGTGCCACTTCAGGTCCAACGTGGACTTTATTCGAGTATGAGGGATATTCGCAATTAAATCTTCTATGAGTGGCAGTGGATATCTGGAATATTTAGTAATCACGTTTAGTTTTCGATAATCTACCGCAAGGCGATAGACCTCAGGGAAATTTGGAGGTAAGCCATTATTTTTACGGCATAGCATAACAAGGATATATAGGGTGACTAAATAGCTATTATCGTACCTTCTTCTAACCTTATTTTCTATATTACCTACCTTATTTTCTGTTTGACTCTATCGTATCTATATGGCATAGAAACAACTAGTGGATTGTCACCCGTATCTATTTCATGATACCAAACATGGGTAAGTCCATGTTATTTGAAGAAAGTCCCCTAAAACTTTTAAATATTGTTTGCAACTCTTGTTTTTGATGTTCGTTTAACTTAGTATAAGAGAGATCGATCTCTACCTGCTCCTCTATTTGTGATACCACCTTAATTTCCGAATCCGGAATCACGAACGTTTATTTTTAATTTTTTTTTATCAAAATCTAAAGATATTTTTGTTGCCCTCATGAAATCCACTCCCATAATGCACAGATACTGCATCCCCTAAATACATGAAAACACTAATGTTTTGTAAATTCCTGAATCCTGATCAGCAATTTAACAATCCCCAAATTTATGCATTTCACCCCCTGTGCTGTAACAACCACTGTATCCGCCTGTCTCGTTTTTCTGAATGAAAAATAGGATTTGAATATTTCTGCGGAAATAAAAGACTTTTCGGAGCTTGTATCCCATAATGATTTGATAAAGGTGTCTTGAACCAGAATAGGCACATACGGTAGGTCCACCGAACTTAATTGTAAGGCATTTAATTGAATGGGAGGATTTGTCACTAATTGCGATCGATTACCTCTTGTTTATCGACCGCTTAAAAGTTTAAATTCCTATTTCCCCTATCATTCTAAGCCCTTGATGCCTATTTTCTCTATTGACATAATCACACATTTCGCATCATCCGATTATTGGATCCGTGGTCACTTCGATCATGTCGGATCCTGTTATTCTCGAAACCTTGATTATCGTCACCTCTGCGATACCTGAAATCATTCGAATCAGGGCTTACTCCTCTTGCCTCTATCTGCCTATGTACAAAACCCCTATCACGCCAGTTTCAATCAATACGCTTATTGGGCAACTTTCTTCTCAAATCCCATTCTTGTCTTCCAACATTAGTACTCGGACCATAGGTTACCTTGCACCCGTGCCTTTCCTCATACTTTGCTACCAATTGTAAAAGTTGTGCCTTCGTTGTGGAGTTTCGAACTTCCGCATAATCTCATGATTATGTGATTTAACAAGTTCTCTTCTGTCATTTACAAATTAAGTGTTTTTTGAATTTTTAACAATTTGTATACAAAATCTGACGGTGCCTGCCCTCTAACTTGTTTTGACGCATAAAACTCAGCCACCAACTCCGACTTTTTTCTGACCACTGGAAAGCGGTCTGTTAATGCCTCCTTTGGCAGTGCAAAATCCGTTGCTGTCCCTTACACATACATATACCCAATAACCTCAAACCAATTTTTCGCCTTTTTTACGAGATGACCCTTCAGGTAGGCACAAGCCAAATTTGCGGATATCTCGTAATATGAAACATTATTAGTAGTACCATCCAAAAATTCCCATTTAAATTTTCCTCTCCGGAAAAAAAAGTTCAGGTAGGACCCTAAAATTCGATCCGACTCCTCTCTCATGGTTAAGGTTTAATGGGCGCCAATGTAATGATGGCTGGATTTCTCCAAACATCGGTGTACGAGAGTTAAAGGAACACTATCCGTAGTTAAAACAACACAATTTATTTACAAGTTCAACAACCTAACAAGCTTGAACAATCAAGATTAGGAATTGCACCATAAACTAATTTAAGGGAGCAAGAGAGACAATATAAATTTAGTATAAATTTAATAACTTACTTTAAGCTAACGATAATCCGATTCAAATATCAAATAGGCCAATCGTCAATTATAAATAATAAGGGGATAATTTACTGCACACCTTCGTTTAGCTTTCTATTTTACGTTAATCCTCACTGCTATCCTTTAGCTTCTAACCTCTCTCTCTCCCTAGAATCCGTAAGCTAATACTTAAATACACGACATAATTTACAGATATCGCATCTTCTTCTTCGGAAGGAAGATATCCATTAAATAATATTTAAAAAAAAGTATTTCCCCAAGAGGATTATTAGGAACAACTGAAAGAACGGGCTCAACAATCTTCTGTTCTTGCTCTTAAGTCGAGGATGACTCAGCGGTTATTGAAAGAGTGCTGAATTTCTTAGAGAATAAAAATATGCCTTCTAGCCATTGTAATTTAAATCCGTTTGAATGTAAGTTGTGGGGGAGACGAAGGTTTGTCAAAAAACTTTGAACAGTGTGTCGTGTCCCAGTCCTATCTTGGACTGGGTTCACATTGCCCGACACGCCTGGTGTGGAAGGAAACATATTATCACCAACGAAAGCAATAATTACAAATATTTATTAACAACACACAAATACAATTAACAAGTTACACTATAAGTAGAAACCCTGGAGTGATTATTCAATTCCCTAGATTAATCCTGATACACAACTCTAACATTCAATTCTAACCTTTAAATCTAATATTCCCACTAAATAATCTCAACTATCAGAATTGACAAAGGAGACGCATGCTTACTAACTTCAGGTCGATACTAACTATAATCCCTTTGATTATTTCAATGATTAACAATATCAATTACTATCTAATACGTGCTAAGCTCGCTGGAGAGATCCGTGGTTGATACTTACGACCAAGTTTGGCTATTCCTTCTACTTTCTCACTAAATCTAGACTTTATATAGTCGAATTCATTAGCATATCACTATCTCGTGTTTTTCCCGAGGAGGCTGTGAAATAGAATAATTGCTGCCCCCAAAGTTACTCAAGAGGGTTAATAGAAGTTTGACGCGGATAGACCCGTCACAGCCCCCCCCCTTCAAGAAAAAAAACGGGTTTTAAAACAGGGTCTCAATGGCCCTATATAAATTACATTGAAAATTTTAAGTCTTAACTTATCTAGATATCTTACATTTTAGTTTAGCAATAACTTGTATAGAACAACACGCTAAAGAAATACTCAAAAACTACTAGCTCAAACATTATGATCACTCCCAGGTTTATAACTTTTACATTCATTATATAAGGTGTACCCCATTTGGGCAAGGACTAAGGAAAAATCTCCCACTGGAGGGAAAAACCCGGCCGTACGCAACCCGCAAACTTAGATATTTAAAATACACATCCTGGTTACATAATTTTTATCTTCTACACAAAATCTTCAAAACATCAGGGTCCACCACCCTGAAATGAGAACTGGATCAGTGGACGTACAAAAAAAAATTTGAACACTTTATACACACAATATTGAAATCCTTACATATTTAAATTGTCAAATACTTTACAAATTTTATCTGGATTCTAAAAATAAAACTCCCATTTTAATCGCGTAGCGCTGTTAGTGTTATGGTTAAATTCCTTTCTCTGCGCCGAGAACCCCAAAAACCAGATATATACTAAGATACCTTGCAACATGTTTATATATACACAATTATATACAATTTTCAAAATACTCAATATAAACAAAAAATGCAATGAATTCTCGCACATTTAGCCAAGCCTTTATGGTAAACAGATGTAAACATACATATGCTTTCCACAATGTAGAATATATTTAAATATACAAAAGGTCATTTCACTCAATGCAGTGAGACTTTTGCATTAGACAACATTAACAAAACGAGACTTGCTTCTTGCAAAAATTCAACCGACTGCCTGTCAGTAAAAATATAAATGAAACAATACAACCCTGGCTAATATTTTGCTCCTCTTCTTTCTTTAACGTCTCCTATCTGCACCTCCAATGACGTGGACCTTTTACTGGGTTGATTCCCTCTTTGCTCCTGGCAGTCTGGTCTATATTCTCAGCGACTCCTCAAGTTGTAGTTGTGACCTCGTCCTTCTTGATCTCCTCTAGATGGGGTGAATCTTTCATGGCTTGCCAATGATCCTATTGATGATCTTGATCTGGCTTTCCCATAGCTTTCTCCGCCGTCTTCAGAACTCCTGAAGTTGGACCTTTTCTGTTGGCGATTCCTTTCTGGAACTTGGCTACTGCAGTGATCGTCGACTCTGTAACGCTTCTTGAATTGCACATTCGACGAGATGGAGGACGGAAGTCTTCGCTTGTAGACTTGTCTTTGAATATTTGCCCTTTTACTCCACGGCACTTCTGTAGGGGATTCGGTTCTCCTCTTGCCTCTTCTGGAGTGCTGACTTTTCACGAATTTTTTCTGGCTCGGCTGGGATATCGAGTCAGTTGAAGTCCTCTTGCACCGACCCTTAGTCAGCTCGTGTCCACTCCTTTTTGTCTCTCTAAGATTATTTTTATTTCCTACTCTACCATGTTCTTTTCTCTCTTGTCTTCTACCAGACCCATTACTCTTAGAACCTTGTGACCTATCTAACCCATATCTACCATCCTCAAAACTACTCGAATCCACCACTAATTGAAGAATCTACCTCCAATAAACCTTCATCACTTTTTCTCTGATGGTAAATTCGAACCTGATCTATATTGATTGTCGTTTTTTTTCCTGCCTTCCAAATTACAACATTATTGTTTTTAACATTCACAACTCTAAATGGACCCTCAAACTTAGGGCAAAACTTCGCAACCACCTTTTTACTGGCTGAACTAATCGGGTGAGTTTAGATCAACACTAAATCATCCACCTTAATGTTAATTTCGAGTATCCTTTTATTGTAATATTTCGCCCACTTTTCTTGCTTTTTCATTGTATTCTGCCTAGCATCCTCAAACACCTTTTCAATATTCCCAACCACAAATTCTGTACCATCCGTCACCATCACAAGTTTTTGAAAAGGGGTAATAAGTTTCCTGCCCAAAAATAATTCTGCTGGGGGTTTTTCCCGTCGTTTCATGGACTGCCGTTCTTAGTGCGTATGCGAATTCATTTAAAAACCTATCCCAGGATTCATGATTATAATTTACAAAAGAAGCAATCATTTGAAGTAAATCGTGATTAACACGTTCCGTTCGATTTGACTGAGGTCGATACACTACTGTTTTGACATGCTTTATATCTAATCTCTCACTTAAATGTTTAAAAACTTCGGATACAAATTGGGGACCATTGTCGCTAATCAATTGAACTGGAGCTCCATATCGCGAAATATAATTTTCGAATTGGCGATTATTTTTGTGGACGCCTTTCTGAGGGGTATTATTTCTAACCACTTCGTAAAATGATCCATTATTACACAAATATATCGATATCTTTGGAGTTTCGATGCTGGGTGGGGCCTAATAAATCTAATGAAACTATTTCGTTCGGATAACTAGTTACAATCGTTATTAAATGACCGGCTGGTAACACGTTCTTATAGTTATATTTTTGGCACTTTTCACATGTCAAAACATAATCGTGTATCGACTTACGCATGTATGGCCAATAACATGCATCCTTCACGCGTAAGTAAGTTTTCCGTATTCCAAGATGTCCAGCCATAGGCTTATCATGAAATTCGTGCATTATCGCACCTCGCATCGATTTTGGAATATATATTCTCAATTCTCCTATAGAGGATGCGTATTTCGCATAAAATAACAATCCCTCTATAAGTTTAAAATCCTGGGACCAGTTCCGACAGACCCCCGCATTTACTGAACTGTCATCGGGGTTTTGTAAGTAGCGATATATATGACCAAGCTCGGGGTCCTGCTTTTTTCAGCTATCAATTGCTCCTTTGACGAAAGTACCAAATCTCTAATTACTGCGCAAGTTATATTGCTACCCTCAAAATTTTCCACAGGGTTCCGCGACAACACATCTGCCACAACATTTTCAATACCTGGTCTTTGTTCCCATTCAACATTAAATTCGGCTAGCTTGAGTGACCATCGTATCATACGACTTGATAAATTTTTACCATTAGTGAGTTTCGTTAATGCTGTATGGTCTGTAATTACTTTTACATTTAACGATCCAAAGTAGGTGCGAAACTTGTTTAAAGCCCAAATCACCACTAAACACTCGCGTTTGGTTATATTGTAATTGCGTTCCGCCTTATTAAGTGTGCGGGATGCATATGCTATGGGTCTCCGACTTTGCGTAAGCACCGCTCCAATCCCCATAGAACTCGCATCTGTAAAAAGCTCAAATTGTACATTAAAATCCGGTAATTTTAGCACAGGTGCTTCCGTAATTGCACGTTTGATGGATTCAAAAGCAGCTTGCGCCTCTTCCGACTAATTAAATTTCCTACCCTTCTTTTTTAAATCATACAGTGGCACGCAGAGATCTGCGTACCCCTTAACAAATTTTTGATACCATTGGGCCATTCCGAGAAATTTTGATACTTCTTTCAAATTTTTTGTTGCTTTCATTTCGAGTATTGCCTTAACTTTAGATTCATCCGTGGCTATCCCATCCTTACTAATCACGAAGCCTAAGTACTTTAGTTTCTCACATCCATACTTACACTTATCTTTGTTCAACGTCATCCCCGCTTCTTGTAACAACCTAAATATTTCCGTTAAATGTTCCAAGTGATGTGCAAATGATGGAGACGCAATGATAACGTCATCCATGTACACTTGGAAACATTTCCCTAACAGTGGTTACAATATAATATCGATGGCCTTCTGAAAATGTGCCGCTGCCCCCGATAGGCCAAATGGCATGCGCTTAAACGCATAAGTGCCGTTTTTCGTCACAAAAGCCGTTTTGGCTACATTCCTGGGGTTTACTGCTAATTGAAAATTGCCAGAGCGCAGATCCAAGGTACTCATTATTTTCGTGTGAGGAATATTGGTCATTAAATCCTCTATGAGTGGCAAAGGATATCTCGGGTACTTAGTTACCGCATTAAGTTTGCGATAATCCACCGCAAATCTGTAAGCCTCGGGATTGTCCTGGGGTAACCCATTCTTTTTACGACACAAAACTACAGGAGATTCGTACTCCGATTGAATTTCTACGACGGTACCTTCTCGTAACATCTTATGTATATGATAGTCAATGATACCTTGTTTAGCCCTGTCATATCTGTATGGTCTGGAGACCACTGGAAGGCTCTCCCCCGTATCTATTTCATGATATAATACATGAGTAACACCCGGTCTGTCAGAGAACAGACCCCTAAAACTATTAAATAACGACTTTAACTCCATTTGTTGACTTTGATTTAGCTGTGAACTCGAAAGATCAATTTCTACATTCTTCTCAACAACTTTTAATTCTTCGATTTACGAATCCGGAATCGCTGAAGACTTTTCCTTGAAATTCATAGTAATCTTAGCGTTTCTTATAAAATCGACGCCTAAAATGCATGGATATTCGAGATCTGCCAATATGTGAAAATCCAATTTTTTTGTGAATTCTCTGATTCGAATTTCTAATTCAACTGTTCCTACATTGTTGCAACAGGCTCTCTGAGCCGTTATAACTTTAGCATTTGACTTTTTTATTGGTTCATAAGAAAAATATGCCCTATATGTTTCTTCAGAGATGAACGACTTCTCGGTTCCAGTATCCTATAATGTCTTAGTGAAGATATGGTTCACTAAAATTGGCACATACGGGAGTTCTACAGGGGACATCCTTAAAGCAGAAACTCTTATAGGAGGTTTCTCATCAACATGCGATCGATCTTGATTTCGAAAGCTTAAAAAGTTTAAATTTTTATGACTACCCCTATTCCATCGATTATTCGACCACCGTTCAAAATTATCACTCGGACCCCTATTTCTATATTGATCTCTTCTATCACGACTTTCAAATCCACGCTCATTCCTATCAATACGGTTCCTGTTCTCGAACCCTTGATTACCATAGTTCCCCTGAGGTCTCGTCCCATAGGAAGTTCTATAACCCTGCCTCCTATCATTTTGACGTTCGACTACCCCAGTATCTCTCCAATATCTATTAGTACGACCCTCGTTAGACCTCCTACTCACATCAGAAGCTCGTTTTCCACTATTATTTATGCTCGAACCCGGATTGTCTCTTCTCAAATATCTGTCCTCATACTTGGATATCATCTGAAGCAACTGCAATTGAGTAGTTGGATTTCTAATCTCAATATACTCCATTAATTGCGGCTCCAAACGAGCAACAATATGTTCGATTAAACTCTCATCCTACATATTTAATCCCAACTTTTTGTGTATTTTAAGAATCTCGTAAATAAAGTCTAACGGAGCCTGACCGTGACCCTGATACGACGAATAGAACTTGACTTGCAATTCAGTCTTATTCCTAACCGCTGGAAAATTTGCCGTCAAAGCTTCTTTCAATTGCGCGAAATCGTAGCAGGTCCTTTCACTATCGAAGATCCAAAAATGTCATACCAGTCTAAGGCTCGACCTCGGAGACGCCCTTTAAGATAATAACATGCCAAATTATTAGGTATCTCGTAAAACTTAACATTACTGTCAATATATTCCAGAAATTCAACGATATTTTCCACACCAGAAAAAAAAATATCAGGCAAGAGCCTAAAATTGGATCCGACTCCCATCTCGGGGTCAAGGGAGAAATGTCCGGAGGACAAACTAGTCGGGTGCCATTGTCGTGACCCAGTCCTATCTTGGACTGGGTTCACATTGCCCGGATTGCCTGGTGTGGAAGGAAACATATTATCACCAACGAAAGCAATAATTACAAATATTTATTAACAACACACAAATACAATTAACAAGTTACGCTATAAGTAAAAACCCTGGAGTGATTATTCAATTCCCTAGATTAATCCTGATACACAACTCTAACATGCAATTCTAACCTTTAAATCTAATATTCCCACTAAATAATCTCAACTATCAGAATTGACAAAGGAGACGCACGCTTACTAACTTCAGGTCGATACTAACTATAATCCCTTTGATTATTTCAATGATTAACAATATCAATTACTATCTAATACGTGCTAAGCTCGCTGGAGAGATCCGTGGTTGATACTTACGACAAGTTTGGCAATTCCTTCTACTTTCTTACTAAATCTAGACTTTATATAGTCGAATTCATTAGCATATCACTATCTCGTGTTTTTCCCGAGGAGGCTGTGAAATATAGAATAATTGCTGGCCCCAAAGTTACCCAAGAGGGTTAATAGAAGTTTGACGCGGATAGACCCGTCACAA